>MQRK01242028.1:26054-42493 GCA_001938485.1 Girardia tigrina | reverse complement strand
AAATAAAGTTTAAATAATTTTTGAAATAAATTTTCGAAATAAATTTTCAGGGTTTTAAAAATTAAATCGAAAAGAATTTAATGGATTAATTTGGGTCGAGATAATTAAATTAAATTAACGGGAAAATTTGTTTTAGAAATGTGAATTGTTATAGTAATAAATTTTTGTGGTGTTAAATCATGGCTCAAGAATATGATAATAATGAAAGTGGCATAAACGCTACTTACAATTATATTTTCAAGACCCCTTTTGCGTAGTAACATTCTTGAATGCTCATGATACCCCAGTGGTTATTAAAGGTCAACCACAACCTGCCATATCTCTCATCTGATTTGCATATTTATTTTAAAGGTGGTCGGACGCATCTCCATCGCCTGACATCTGTCTAGCAGTACCAGGTTTGGAGTGCCATTGAGTTCGGTTATAGTTGAGAAAGGCTATTGGCCCCATAACTAGCTCAGCGCCACTCAGGGCTGATTTTAATATTAACAGTTGAGATGATTGCCCTCAATGCAATGTTGTTGGTTGTATGATTCCTCTATGCGTGCGCCCCTCATGCTAGCGTAAATTATTACTTGATGACTTCTCAATGCATGGCGAATATTTCTGAATTAGGATTTAGTGTGGTATATTCGCTATTTATTCATTATCAACATGATCATTAATTATAAAAATGTTAGGTATATAAAAATAAAAGTATTAAAAATAAGTTTGTTTTAATTAACAAGATAAAACAAGAATTTATTTATCTTTTTATCTAAATTAAATATAATTTATATATAAACAATTAAATTAAGAAAGAAATAAAAAGACAAATAGTCAAGATTAAATTAAGAAATATTTATCATAAAAAGATAATTAAACCATTTTAAAAAATAAATAAGAATATAAAAATAAAAAAAGCACTATAAAAGAAAACTATAAAAGAAAAATAAAATTTGAAAAAAGTCGACATTAATTATGTTAATCTTAATTATTTGGTGAAATAAAATTTGTCTCAATCGAGAATTTTAATTTAACACGCAACCAGAATTTTAATTTAATACAGATATCATGACTCCAAACAGGTGCTTCGTGATTGTAAGAGTATAAAAGCAGAGATCAATCGGAATCTAAATAAATCCAGTGAAAGGGACTAGAAAAGGTGAAAACCCAACATATACATTATTTTCGAATACAAACAAAAAAAATCGAATAGGTGTCACAAAAAAATAAATCAACAATTTGTTTTTCAAAGGGATGCGCCGGTACAAAAAGGTATGAAACCACTGGGTTAACCATTAAGTGCATGATTTTTCCTTTTTAAATACAATAAATGTATTTGAAATGTCTAATTACTTAACCTATTATCGTCAGGTTAGGCATCATACCTACTACAGGTACCATGTAAACCTGTACTACATGTCCCAAGGTCAGATTGCTGGCGACTAAACTGGCTCCCTCACCCAGAGGAAACTAGGTGGAGAGAGTATGTAGACACCCAACAGGATTAAAAACAAAACCCGGCAAAGGGCGGATGAGCTCATATGAGCCAATGGCCATCCATACCTGGAGAGGAGATAGGCGCCACCAGGTTACCTGCCTATTGTTACACCCAAAAAATATGCAAAACGAAGCCACAAATCACTTTATACCGGATCGGTCGCGGCGCAGGTCAACAACAGCCGCGTTGACTCTTGATGCCGACAGGGGGGCAACGAAAAGTTTGCTACTGGCGACAAAATGACATTGAGAACTTCATTTGCTCTAGGCACTTGGAATGTGAGATCCTTGTCTCTAAGTGGAAAGATAGAACTACTGGCTAGAGAACTGGATACCGTCAGATGGAATGTGGTTGGCATATCAGAAAGGAGATGGACTGGCACAGAAGAATACACGACAGAAGATGGACACATGGTGTGGTACTGCGGTCATGAAAATAGAAAACAACACGGCGTGGGATTCATAGGAGACAAGCGTTTTGCAATCAATGTGATGAAATGCACACCAGTATTCGAGGGAATAATCTCAATCAGAATTTCCAGTAAACCATTCAACACTACTATCATCCAAGTCTACGCACCAACAACTGACTACGATGAGGAAATCGCTGAAGAATTCTATGAAGATCTGGAGACACTCATTGCCAAGACTCCAAAGAAAGACCGTATCATTGTTCTAGGCGATTGGAATGCACAGAATTGGGAAGGCATTAACCACTCATCAGCCAGAAAATTTGGACATGGCATTACAACTGAGAGGGGCATGATACTCTTAGACTTTGCAGAGAGACAGAAGATGGTTGTTGCAAACACCTTAAATAGACACAAGGCGTCAATAATGACAACATGACATGCTCCTGATGGTGTTACTAAGAAACAACTAGACTACATTTTGGTACCTAAGAAATTCAAATCCAGCGTCAACAAAGCCAAACCTAGAACTCTAAAGAAACCAGACATAGGAAGCGATCATGACCCTGTCATGACAACTTTCAAACTAAAGCTCTCCACAAAAACCAGAACAAAACATCAAAGAGCGCTTTTCGACCTTGAGAAACTGAAGGATATTAGAATTAGGGACAAATTTCACAGTGAACTGTCATCAAAATTCGCTCCCTTGCTACTACTAAAAGATCAGCAGCCACAAAAGCTCTGTAACGAGTTCACAAACATTATCACAGATACTGCCGAAAGGATTCTGGGAAAAAGACGAAAGACGAAGAAACCCTGGATCAATGGAGAGGTATTGGAATACTGTGATAGTCGACGTCAACTGAAAAACAAGAGAAATAATGGCGAAGAGCACATGCAAGATTACAGGAAGGTGAACAAGGAAGTTCGGAGACTACTGAGGAAAGACAAAGAGGATTGGGTGGAAGAACAAGCAAAATTGATAGAAAGTAGTTTTGAAATAAACAATTCTAGAGAAGCATTCAAGACAATTAAGAAACTGACCGAGCCAGGAAGAAGGCAAATAAATGTAATTGAAGATCAAGATGGAAACGTACTTACAAAAAGTACAGAGATTGCTCAAAGGTGAAGAAACTACTGTAGCGAATTATACAACTTTAAAGCAGATGTCGACAAAAGCGTTATCTCTGAAAATTTTGAAACAAATGGAGATGACGAAGATCATGAATGCGAAATTTTAAGATCAGAAGTAGAGGCTGCCATAAAAATTTGAAGAGGAACAAAAGCCCAGGAATGAACAACATCAGCGCGGAACTAATTCTGAATGAAGGCGAAAATACAGTGACCATTGTTGCAATATGCAACAAAATTTAAAAAGTGGAGTTTGGCCGACACAATGGACTGAATCTATCCTCACACCAATACCGAAGAAATCAAATAGTAAAAAGTGCAGCGACTTTAGAACGATTAGTTTGATCAGTCACGCATCAAAGGTTATGTTGAAAGTGTTACAAAGAAGAATCACACCGAAAGTGGAGCAAGTTCTTAGCGAGATGCAGACAGGCTTCAGAAGAGACCGCAGCACTACGGAGCAGATAACCAACTTAAGAGTAATTTGTGAGAAAACAAGAGACCACAAACGAATAATTTGTCATAACTTTATAGATTTCAAAAAAGTTTTTGACAGGGTGTGGCACGAAGCATTATGACACATAATGAATAAACACAACATAGGAAAACATATCACGAATATTATTAAGAGCCTGCTTATTATTAAGAGACAAGGTTGCATTTTTTCACCAACCTTTTTCTTGAGAGAATTGTTATGGAAGCAATAGAAGATCTAGACGATGTTGAAACAAGCTGCGGAGGAACAAGAATAACCAACCTACGATTTGCTGATGACATAGACCTAATCGGCAAAGATGAGGCAGAGATTCAGGAACTCACGAACAGATTAAACAAAGTGTCAAACAATTTCGGAATGGAAATCAACAGACAAAAAAACAAAGTAATGGTTTCAGGAAACCATAATAACGAGGTTAAACTGGAAATTTTCATTGAAGGGGAGAAGCTGGAACAAGTAAGGAGTTTCAAATATTTAGACTCTACTATCACAAAGCGAACAAGAAATCAGAAGCCGGATTGGTATATCAACAAGCGCAATGATTAAGCTTAGCACAGTTTTTAACCTCAAAGAAATCCATCTCAAGAGCAGATTGAAGATCACTAAGGCTATTGTCTGGGCAACACTCTTCTATGGATGCGAGAGTTGGACAATAAATCAAAAGAGTATGGATAGGCTTAAAGCGTTTGAAATGAAGTGCTACAGTAGAATGCTGAAGATCACGTTGAAAGAAAAGAAGACAAATGACTTTGTTTGGAGGAGAGTGACAGAAAAACTAGGTAAAAGACGGGAATCAATAGAAGAGATCATCAAGAGAAGGAAGCTGAAATTCTACGGTCATCAAATAAGAAAACAAGCATTAGCAAAGGTTATGACTGAGGGAAGAGTGGAAGGAGAAAGACCAAGAGGAAGACCAAAGAGGCAATGGATGGATGATTTAAAAGAATGGACTGGACTGAGTATGGAATGTCTGAGAAAAGAAGCTACAAATAGAAAGATGTGGCGAATGCTTGTTTATAATTGGGTGCACCCACGTCCCAACGGCTAAGGTCAAAAGAAGAAGAACAAGATTATCCCAACAAAAAAATCAAAATTTAGGTCATTAACATAATTGTCTGAAATCGCTCAAAAAGGTAAATTTAAATCACATATTTATCATAATTGGAAAAATTAGAATTTAATTATTCTGTATTTAATTGCAAATTGTCATATCACATAGTTGTAGAAAGATTAGAAACATTAATCGTTCATTTGCGTTCTTCTATTATTAAAACATGATTATTTCTTCTTTCGTAATTTAGATGTCTTTTTAATTGAGTTTTTATTGATTTAAATTCAACTATGTTGAGTTCAAATCAGAATTTGGTTTTTAATTAATTTTTTTTATTTATTAGTCCAATTTTGATTTTTTATTGTAATCGGTGCATAGAACTTTTTTTACATTTTTTCTCAATGGAAAAGAGAGAATTCTATGTTCGAATTTCGGAATTTGAAAAAAAGATAATTCACCTAGTTTACTACCGGTCACTTCATTAACTTTCTTTAATCTGAATAGTATTTCTGAGTACCGACTCAACTTAAAAGAGCCTATGATTGTTTTGTTGAACACTCTAATCAGATATCTCTAATTTACAATATGTATTTAGAACGTATTATCTTACAAGCGATAAAGATTATCGGTCTTTTACCGGACTAGCGTCTAGTTTTCTCTAGTCGATACGACATATCCAGGGGTTATCATGCTTTCTTTTCCCCATCAAGGAAGGAAGTATCGCATAATTTTCAGTTTTTCGTCACATAATTGTCTGACATAGAAATGAGGAGATAAGCTAAAAGCGATGATTAATAGCTTTATTATTTGTAAATGTGATTTAAATGATTTTTAATATTTTTCAAGAGAATTATCTATTATCACGCAGTCGTTATTTGAATTTTTTCTTGTTTTATTTGTAGTTTACTTAAAGTTAAATTTCAAATATCTTTTTGTTTTGGATATTATAGATGGCAGTCTTGAGTGTAAAATTAAAGTTATGAGAGATACTTTCTTATTTTTATGGTTGGAAGTTTTTAAAGAAAAATTAAGTTTACATATTTTTTTACTATTTAGGGTACTTTTTGTCCTTAACTAAAATAAAATAGCACGTAGTCATCTGCAATAACGAGGTTTTAAAAAAGCTTTCAATTTATTCTATATTTAAGCTATTAATTTACATATATATTTTTTATATTTTTATATACCTAAAATCACTTAGGGTAAATAGAATTTACTTTTCTAACCATTCAAAATATAAATTCATAAAATAAGGTTTATGCTTTTAATCTTCTTTGTAAAATTGAAATTATAAACTGTGAATAAAATATGTATTTTTAAAATAATATCACGTTTTATTTTCTTTTTAATCGAAAAATATATCAATCACCTATATACATCAACATAAATATACAAAAATAAAATATCATATGGTTTCATAAATTTTAAAATTAAGGTATCATTTTTTTTGAGACAACATGCAACTATCGAAATCTAAAAGCGGTTAAATTGAAATAAATAAAATGTTATTATAATTATAATTTTTTGAAAATATATTTTAATTAAAATGAAAATGTACGTTAAAATGTTAATTAAAATTTAATTGTGTTAAAATGAAAATGGAAAATAAAATTGAAATTTAATAAAAGATGAAATCTTGTATCATAATTATGGGGAATTCTGAATTCGTACCCAGTAAATTCGTATAGAGTAAGTTCATTTTCATTTTCGGTAATCAAAAAAATAATTTAAGTATATTTAGAAATTTCATTAACTTATTTATTTACTTAAGCATTATTTAATAATACATCATTTCATTTAATCTTTTATTAAAAAATGTTTTTTCGATGTTTTAACAATTCGACGTTTTATATTCAACGTTTTTTTCGACGTTTTTTTCAACATTTAACGTGGTGCCATTTATATAATATTTCAAAAAAAAAATAGGTAAAAATATATTAAACTCAATCAATTCCTTTTCATCAAAACAACAATTTGCATCTACTAAAAGCCGTTTGAGAAAACGATATGTTTACTCTATCGTTTCGTATTTTACAAGTTAAAGGGGACATATGATAAAGATAACAATTGATAGACAACCAAAAGCTCATTTTTGAGATGAAACTTCACATTCAATGCAATCCACTGAATTTTAGCTTTCAAGTCAAATCCAAAACAATTCGAAATCTCATCGTGGCAATTCGACTGAAAAGTATGATTATATGGCGATCTGAGAGAACAGTGTGTTCTTTTGACTGTACCAATTTTGAGACTGGGAACATTGATATTTAAGAATGATGAAATAATTTCATTTTGCTATGATTTATTGATAAAATATTTTTAATTATTGTAAAATCTCTTATTATCATTTATATAAAACATAAATATTTAAATATTTTATATTATTTAGTAAAATTTACTCGAGGTCAGTCTTACCATATATCTAAAATAGAGCTTTTAACTCGTTATTTACATATTCAAGTTTAAAATATTTTTATAGGATAAAATTTATTTATACCGTTTTGAAAAATCCTTATTACACTTTCCAAATCTTCAAAGTGTTTAATGAAGATTGTTGCGTATATGTTAAGAATACAGTTGAGTGGCCTGAAAGAAGTTTCGTTATGCAAGATAACTATGACAGTTTGGTTAACATCAATGGCCAAAAAATGTACTAAGAGAATATGTAATTCATTATTAATTGTCCAAATAAAAAGCTGATACTATAATGTGTTAGCAAGAATACACAGTTAATGCCCAAACAACAATAAGGTTGAAGAAATCATTTAATGAAACGAATGAAGTATTTATTACCACCGGTTAATATCTAATATAATATATTTAATATTTTGTACTTTTAATATATTCAAATTAATCATCGCATTTAAGAAAATGGTAATAGTTTCTGCATTATTGTTAATCTTTCACATTTAGACTCTTACGTTTACCGATAATATTGTCGGAAAACCAGACAATCTTTATCAGAGATAACAAGAACACAATGTTCGAGTCTAAAGATTTATCTTGAAAGATTATTTTGCAACTTTCACTGAGACGTTACGAAAAATTAGTATAAATAAGAACTGAGTTTGATATGAAAATACACAAACAATCATGAAGCTTCTTATTCTTGCAGTTTTAATAGCTTTCGTTGTCGCAGATGATTACTACGAAAAATACGACAAATATGGAAAACACGATAAATACGACAAATACGACAAATACGGAAAGCACGACAAGTACGGAAAATACGACAAATACGAAAAATATGACAAATACGACAAATACGGAAAGCACGACAGTTACGATTCATACGGTTACGACAGTTACTCAAAGTATTAAATGAAGAGTGCAATTGTTGTCATTGATGCTTAATAAATCTTATTTTCTTTCTGAATTATATTTTTTTATTTTATTAACAATTTAATTGAATTTTTAGGAATTTAAAAAAAATATTCTGAGTTTTGGAAAATTGTGACAAGATTAATTTTTTTGTCATTATATTTATTAGTTATTATTTCAGTATATCTCAAAATGATCTTTTAAAATATTTTCTGACTGAAGTTTTAAAATTTTATTTTAATTATGTTGTTGAAATTATATTGAAAAAAAAATAAAAGTACAGTAAAATAGAAATTAAAATCAAATACAATTAATAAGCATTTGAATGTATAAGTGCAATTATTAATAATAAATTTAAAATGAAAAGAACAATAATAATTGTTAGATGTTTTTGGATGCCGACATCACTTTTTGAAATTTTATCAAAAATTTTAACAAAAAAAGTCTAATACATTTTATTTAAACAAATTTAATCGAAATTAAATTCATTTATTTTTTTTTACTTTTGAGGAACTGTTTACTCCATAAATCTCAAACCGGTATAATAAAAATAAATATAGTATTAATAATCCATTTGACTTTTTACTTACTGACAATTAAATAATTTAATTTTTTTAATTTACATTTAAGACATTTTATCATAATTAATATAAGTTTATTTCATTCTTGATTTTTTTTATTAAAAAATGACACTTTGAATTCAATTATTATTTCAAAAAGTTTTAAAAAACATTTCATAAAAAAATTCTAATAATAATAATAATAATAATAATAATAACAATAACGATAGATTGAAGAAACAAAACGTTTAATATTTATTTATTTAAAATTTATATAAAAATAATAATTAAATTTATAAGTCTATGTAAAACTGAATGAAACAATGAAAGTAAAATTAAACTAAATTTTAAAATTATATTAAACTAAATCCAAACATAAATGATTCTCGATGTCTCTATCAGTATTCTCCTGCAACGGAAAAGATTTAATAATAAATAAATTAAATTGATAAAACCCAACTTTTAAACTTTATGACCATGAAAACAATTGATATGAAAGACTAATAAGAATTATTGTTGTTAAAATTTATTTATAAAGAGATATAATGTTATTAGTTATAAAAATACAAATTAAAGTATCACTCTTAGGAAGTGTCTTGTTAATACTATAAAAGAATATTAGCAAAGGTTAAAATAATTATATTTAAGTATAATACTTAATTTAATAGGAAATGAAAATAATCACTAAAAGTATTCATATAATGTTAAAAAGTCAAATTTTTATGAGGAATTTTTATCATAGATCTTGTTCTTTTGTGTTCGGATGATTTATGTTTTTGCTGTCGTACACTGGCTTAATGTTGGATGAAGCAAATCAATCGAAAATTTATTGCCAATTAAAAAGCCTTCATACAATCTTATTCAAAGTAACATCTTTTTAAAGCAAATACGTGTATGAGAAGAGATCTTAATAACTACATATTGGAACATTCATTTCTCTAAACCCTTATCCTTTTTAGAAACCGGAGATTTTAGAAAAAAAAATTTGGAGGTACATAAATTTTTGAGTATACATACTAATAATTATCAATAAATTTCGTAACCCTCATTTTATTTATTCCAGAAAAGAGCAAATATGATACTTTATTTTTCCGTGGTCATATTTTTATTATAATATAAATCAATAATAAAATAAAATTATAAATAAATATAACTTGAACTTATAAATTAGTAAGATTTTTGAGTATCATGAGTACGAGTTTTGTTCCAATGAAGTAATACACAAATTCTTCCTAATCTTCCTATGACGAAAATTTGAAATATTTAACTTCTTCACAAATTTAGAATGTATTCTTTTACTTCTGTCAAGAAAATGTCAAATGACTTTATAAAAAGTTCTTTCCGAAGAATAAGAGTAAATTAATTGAATAAAATAATTCAGTTTGAAAGATACTTTTTTTCAATAATTTTCAAGAGGAAATCTACGCATTAAGATAATGAATTGAACATAATCAAATTGGAATTTTTTAAATTTATTTTTTACAATATTCCATTTATTATGTCTTTGTTGCAAAGAATCTTTTTAGCACGTTGAAGACCGAATCATCAATGGTGAATCGTGTCAATGCAACATTACAGACCCACGTACTTACGATTGAGCACATAACATGCTTTATGCGGCTCGCGTTCAAAATAGCGACATTCAAAATAGCGATAATTATAAAAACATAATTTAAAACAAGAAAACTAAACAATTAAAAAACATTTATTTCCAAGTTATAGGCAATGGCTTGTAAGAACTCTCTTAAGTTGTATTGATTTTGATTTTGTTTTTTACAGCAATTATTTCATTCATGTCTGCATTTTTTCCATTTTTGAACTAAATCTCTGCCTCGTAAATTTGGATGTAATTTACTTGTTAAAGAGATTCTTCTAGTTGCAAAGCCTCAATAAATCTATGAATAGAAGAATACAACATTTCTATTGACTCATGTAAAGAATTATACCAGCTTTCAAACTAGTTGTTTATATGAGGAAGTCCCAATTCCTGTCTTGTCCGTACACTCAACATTTCTATCGAAAATAGTGGGATTCTTCGTACTCTTTTTTTATTTCTTCTACCAAGATAATTATCTTCAAAAAATTTATTAAAAATACTAGTTGTGGTGGATAATCTGCAACAAGTTTGTCAAAAGCATCATTTACCTCATTTATTGAATATAAGCTAATGTATGAGTTTCTATCTTTAGTAATATGCGAAAATTTTCGTTCTACCTACATGGCATTATTAAGCCTTCATTATATATTTTTGTCCAATACAATCTCTAAATGAAGTAGAGATTGTATCTCAGAGGGAGTTTTTTCATTAGTAGAATCTTATTTTTCTCTAAATGATCCCAATTTACTACCAGTTCCATAGTAAGTTTTTGGAACTGTGGAATTCTATTGATCTTCATCGAAGCTATCACAGAATTCAATTATTCGATTTTATTTCGGCATGGGATTTGGTCATTTTAGAGACGTTTTCATAAGAGATTGAGTCTGATTTGTTTTTTTTACATACTTTAGCTTTGAGATCGAATTCCTGATTTGATAAACTATCATTTTTGTCATCTTAAGTTTTTTTCTGGGTGAATCCAGAACTGGAGAATTGATTTTGATTGATCAGTGGTTTTAAATTGAATAGATCGCACATTAATCGATGCACTGATTCTATGAATTTATAATCATTTAGATCACTCAATTCTAATCTTTCGTCAATAATGAATCGTAAAAAGGCAACATTATAATTACAAAACAATTTCCGATATAAATTCAAGTAATTTTTATTGTTGCACAAAAAAGGATCGCGAAATTATCAATTTTAAATTTTTCAGTTTCCGAAATTCTTGACTCAATGATTTAACATTATCCTTACTTTGAGTCAGTATGGAGATTCATAAAAATTTTATTTCATTAAATCATCAAAGATAATGAGTTGCAGAACATTTATTTTTTAATCATTTGTAAAGAACATTTTTACATTTTTCTTTTTGTACAAATTTTGTGATTCATAAAGAGATTCATTTTACATTTTTTCTAATTGTCAAAAATTGTGAATCACAAAATCAATTTTTAATTTTTTAAACACACACACTGGCACACATACCACTCTGCCAATCACATTTAACTACCAAAATCACACCATTTCACACACCACAACTTTTTTATCCAATTGGTCAATTCAAAAAGGGACAAAGACGATTTTTCAATTACAAAATAAAAAAATATCACTGATCAAAATTCAAATAAGTTCTTTATCAAAATATTTAATGTTAAAAAATAGATTTATCGATTAAAAATACAACTTATTGAAACTACTATTATGAAACCAGATGAAAATGATGGTTTATCATGATATTTATATAGATATATATACATATATTTTTAAATTACTTTAATCTTATTTAATTTACTTTATTTAATTTTATTATTATATTTGTCTTATGTTTAAATAAATTTTTTCTTTTCTATATTTAATTTGAATTTATTTAATATTTTAATTTAAATTGGGCTAAAGTAAGGGCCAAAGGTAATCACAGCACGAACAGTAAAATCCATAAATTTGCGCAAAAAAATCGTTGTTTTGTTGTTGCTATTTTGACTATTGATATTTTGACCTTATCGCGTTTTATTTGAAGACCTCTGGTACGCCGAGGGCATGATTCAAATACAATTTATGCACATGGGATAGGATGTTCGATTTTGTTTTTAAATAATTTCGTTCTAAATAATTCTTTATAAAAAAGCAAAATGTAATGTAATTTTTGGCATGTTTCCATATAGTGTACTATCTTAGTGCATCTTGTGACCTGATGATGAGATTATTATTATCTCGAAACGCGTCGTCTTATTTTTATCTCTTTTATATATACAGTGTACTCCGTATATATCGAAGATATGTTATTGTACCGACTAAATATCAGGGCTTTTTGGACAAAAAACTATGTTTATAACAAACTATGGCTATATCGAAATTACGGATAAATCGAAGTTACTGTAATGTACGAAACAAATTTTATTATTCTTATATCGAAGTAAATACACTTAAAAATATTTTTAAAAGCAATTTTGTGATAACTTCGTCGATTGTTTTAATGTAAAAATTACAAAATGTTTGTGAAACTGTTAAGAAAATTATAACATTCTATGAATTAATCCTTTCACCATATTTTTATTGTACTGTGATCCCTAGTACAATAAAAATATGGTGAAAGGATTAATTCACCGAATTTGGAATTTATCATCTACGTGTTGAGTATGGTATTTGATTTAATATAATTATTTAATTTATTGTTTTAATTATTGGGTTAAATAAATTTTGTTTACATATCTATCTTAATAAATATAATATATATATATATATAAATAATAAGAATAAAAATAAATAAAAGGGTAAATAATTTAGAATGGATTTAGAAATATTTTGACAGTAAGAATAATTAAAATTATTAAAGGGTAAATAAAGAAAGTTTAAAGATCGAAAAAGGGTATAAAAAGAAGGAAAAAGAACAGAAAGATACCCCTTAATTAACGTGATAAAAGTACATTTCTTAATTAAAAGGAAGGTCGAGAAATTATTTTGATTTAAGAGACACTTGAAAATAAATTATCTCTAAGTGGGAAAAGTCGAAACAAGACAAGGCACTTAAAGAGTTAAGCCTATCTATGGGAAAAGGAAAGAGACAAAGCACTTAAAAGATATCACCTAACGGAATTTGTTTATCGAATCCGTCACTAAAAATCTCTATAAAATGAATTACCAGTTATTTAATAATCGAGCAAAGGATATTAGAGAGAGCAAGTTATTAATCGACAAAAAATATCAAAAAAGATTAAAGTACGAATAAAAATATAAATATATATATTTAACATATATTTTATATAACTAAAATCAATTCGTGGGGAAGAGTACTTCCACTTCTCACATTATCTAAAATCCAAATTCATTTATAGGTTAAGTAGTTCCTTTAAATATTGTAATCGTGTACATAAAGAAATATATTTTTAAAAATAATAATAATCTTCGTGTTTTTGACTTCTTGTTGAATTATTTTATAAGATCACCTATATCCGAAAATATACGTATTGTGGTGTGGATAAGGGTATTGATGATCTTAAAAGTAGGTTAGAAAATAATGGGTACAATAAAAATTATTTAAATAATTTGATAAAAAATACAATTGACTCAATTCGTGAAAAATCTAATAATAAAAATAGAAACATTATAAATATTGATAGTAGTAATGTAATAAAAACAATAAATTTAAAATTGCCATTTTCTGAAGGCGCGTCTAATTTGAGGAAAGGCCTAATGAAAAAGGTTCCTTCGGGTTTTAATTTGCGTGTGATCTTTAAAACTAATAAACTATCGAGATATTTCTCAAATAAATCAAAACCTCCATCGGGTGTCCAATCTAATCTAGTATATCAATTTAAATGTCACAAGTGTGAATCCTTGTACATTGGAGAAACAAATCGTTTTCTTCGCACTAGAATAACTGAACACACCCAATTGAGTAGGAATAGCTGGATCCTAGACCACATTAAAAAATGCAGAAATAGAGATTAAGTTAACTAGGAAACTGTATTTAGAAACTGAATTTTGAAGAAAAATTTTGACACATCATGAGAAGATAGTCACTGAGGCATTATTAATAAAGCATTTTAAACCATGCTTAAATGTTCAAAGTAAATTATCCAATCATATTAAAATCTTTTTATATTAATTAAAAAAAGATTAATTGCCTAATAGTCAATGTGCCATATAAATGAATTGTAATTTGAAATTTACATCATAACGGATGATGCCGTAATGGCGAAACATGTTTTGACAAATAAAAAACTTTTAAAATGGCGTTTGTTCGTCATTTTCTTTAAAAATAAATTGCTATTAAATCTAAATAATATATATATATATATATATTATTCTTAATTAAGTAACTTGTGGGATTTTATATATAAAATGAGTTTTCTCCAATGAGTTGTGTTATTACAAGTTTGTAATCGTATTAAACAATCAAGGATTTGTATCTTTAATTAAAAAATGTACTTTGTTTGTCTATTGAATTGGTCAAAGTATACAGTCAGGTGCAAAAGTTTGTGAACGCTTGTTGTTAAATTTTCTTTTGCACCAAACTGCAATTATTTTGACAAAAGCACACCCAAATAATTTTTCACAGTAGTCTGGTGACACTTTTTGAGTCCAAACAGTTTCCCCTGCTTTGATCATGTCCAGCAGGAAATTTGGGTGCATGGCAGCAACTTGTTTCTTCACCTGGGTCCAGGCATTCTTAATCGGATTGAGATTCGGTGAGTTGCCTGGCCAAGGACTAAGAATTTGGAAGCCTAACTGCGCTAACCACTCTCGAACAGCCTTGACATTGTGGCAACGTACTCCATAATGCTGAAAGAAGGTCGTTCTGTGTAACTCCAGCAGTGTAAAAAGCAGTATAGAAACAAGCGTTGACAAACTTTTGAACTTGACTGTACGTTGACAAAGTTGTGTAGAATTGAAAAAGTTCATGTGATAAATATTATAGATTTTTCCGTGGTTGTTGATTTTGGTGTATTAAGCAATGGATTTCGGATTGTGTCTCTTACCCTGATCACTAATTAGCATTTTGTTTCTTATAACCTGAAACTAATTTAATTTAAATTTAGATTTAATGTTTAACTATTTTTTTCAAATTCATCATCATTTTAACATCATCAATTAAAAGTTTAAATGAATAAATCAAATTATCCTTTTTAAACGAAGTCTATGAATGAAAGCTCTTCTATATGCATTACCCTAAGGATGATCTAAATATTTTTAATAAAAATTATTATCCTTATTATTATTATCATTATTATTAAAAATTATTATTATAATTAGAGCATACTAAACAATATTGATGTTTTTATTTGTTGATTATTTGCAAAGAAAAATAATGATCAATCTGTTGGGATAGTAGGTGATTAAAATAAAATGATAAAATGAAATCAAAACGACAACAGTTATCTTTTAAATATGTGTATTTATTATTTACAAATCGTGAAAAATATTTGGAGAAGCTTATTCTATCAAAGAATTTATATTTTAGGTAAATCGAGGGAAGGAAATTCTCCCACTCAATTTGATTTTAGGATAAAAGGATATATAAAAATATTTTACTAAAAATAAATAACTTATATGGTTGCCGGACTATTTCTCCGATTTTTGACTTCCTCGTTTTTTTATATGATATTTCCTTGGGAATTCACCACTTAAGGAACTCCTTGTCAAATCCTTTTAATGTGGGAATAAACAAAAAATTCACAAATCAGCTGTCTTTCTTCTTTAATTAAAAATCTTTTTTTTACTTTCTATTTCTTTAAAAGTACAACGAAATAATAAATAATTAAGGTCCTTTTTATACTGTTTTTTCTTTAATTTAATTTCTTTATTTATTTATTAAAATTTTCTATTTATTTTTCCTAAGAAATACTTTCTTCTTTAAATCATAATATTTATCTTTTCATTTGCTTTTATTTTATTTGTTTATATATATTTATATTTAATACGGTAAGACGGTAAATAAATTCTTATTTACCTTGTTAATTAAAACAATTTTATTCACATACTTTTATTTTTTATACAATACCTAACAAATCTGTAAATCAATTTTAAGACTAACATAATTTTCTGGATGATCATTGTGAGGAATATTTGGTGTGTGGATGTTTTTGTGTAGTTTTTGTATGTTTAAATGTTGTATGTTGATTTGGGATTGTGCCTCTCCTAACCAGATGGATTGTCAATATTTAATTTTTATAATCTGAAACTAATTTATTTAAAGTTAGATTTAATATTCAAATTTTTAGTTTTTATTATTGTACTTTTTAAATAATTTTAATGCTTTTATATTTGTAAATTTTTAAATAATTAAAATCAAATTAATGTTTAAAAATAACTAGAAAAATATTTTATTTCAGCCAATAAAATTTAAAGTAAATATTTTTAAATAAAATATTTTTCTCAAGTTAGT
>MQRK01242028.1:0-18316 GCA_001938485.1 Girardia tigrina | reverse complement strand
ACCTTGAAGATGAAGAAGGTCGTGGTCGTCCAGTTGCTGTGAACAACGACAATTTGAGGACAATGGTGGAAACAGATCCCCGTACAACAATCAGAGAACTTGTAGATGGGTTGGGCATTTTTCAACAGTCCTGGATCATTTAAAACAACTTGGAAAAATCAAGAAACTTGATAAATCGGTTCCACATGATTTGAATGAAAATCAAAAGAACCAACGCTATGAAATTTGTTCTGCCAATCATCTTCGCAATAAAAACGATCCATTTCTTGATCGTATTGTTACTTGTGATGAGAAATGGATCCTGTATGATAACCGACGTCGATCTGCACAGTGCTTGGACAAAGATGAAGTACCGAAACACTTTCCAAAACCGAAACTAACACCCCGTAAGGTTATGATAACAGTTTGGTGGTGTGATGCTGGAATCATCCACTATAGTTTCTTGAATCCAGGTGAAACAATCACAGCGGAGAGGTACTGTCATGAAATTGATGAAATGCATAAAAAATTGAAAACCCTTTGTCCGGGATTGGTCAATTGAAAAAGTCCAATCCTTCTTCATGATAACGCTAGACCTCATATTTCAAAAGTGACTCTTCAAAGCTTAATGAGTTGGTCTATGAAACCCTGCTTCATCCACTATATTCACCAGACCTCTCGTAAACGGATTTCTACTTTTTTAGGCATTTGTACAACTTCCTACGTGAAAAATTTTCAAAAACCAAAATGATGCTCAAAATGCCTTCCAAAAATTCGTTGCTTCGAGAACCGATGCATTTTATACTGATGGAATAAAACAACTTGTTTCTCGTTGGCAAAAATGTATTGATGCCAACGGTTCATACTTTGATTAATAAACTTTTGTTTCTGTGAATTTGCACGTCTTTGAAGTTTGTGTCCCAAAACCGCCATTATTTTTCGACCAACCTAATATGTTTTTTACCTTTTAGATTCGTAATCTCGTGCATTATCTTTTCATAATCTTCTTCCTGGATCAATAAATTCTAACTTATCTTTGAAAATGAGTAAGTTAATGGTGATTGAGAATTTCCAGGATAATTATCGATCGACAGACTCACATGGTTGTGCTCGGAGCATTGTGGCTTTTTTGGAATTTAACATCATCGTCCAATCTTTGATGAACTTATTTTTAAGTGGTCTGGTAAGCTGTGAATGAAAAACACTTGATGAAGAGCATTAATTCTCTTGTGCACGTTGCAGTCATTCAAACATCAGTTTACTAAACTTCATATGTTATAGCACAAATTTATTGAAATTTTAAATTAAATTGGAATCAATTGATATCTACGAGCAGCAATGGCAAGTGACAAACTGTCTGATTTCGGTGTGATTGGAATGCACTATAATATTTTATCAAGTTTTATCTCAATGGAACAAATTGCAAATATGTTCATCCCGTTACATCCACGTAAGATGCAAGTTCAATCATTTTTATGACTGAGTTTTGTCGTTTCTATTTACCACGTGCTTCTATGAATAGATTGTGTGATTTGAAGTTTTTTTATCTATGAAACATGGAATATACCCTTCATTTCGTAAAATGAAATGCTGAAATATTTTAATGTGAAAGAAAACTTGTTTGAAATCGTAGCTAACTCCCCTTTCAAAATCCTACATCCGCCACTGTAATTATTTATATATTTTTAAATATTGTATTTTCTTTTGAAAATAAATTAATTAAACTTCGTTAAAATATAATATTTATTATGATATTTAGTTTTTTTTCAAATTGTATCTACTTTTAAAGTTTATTAAATTATATTTAACTATTTTTAAGATCTTATATTTAATTCGTTTTCAATTATATTTTATTTACTACTTTTATTAATTCGTTTATTTAAATCTATTTAATTGCAAGTTGCATTACTTTAAATTTTATCTAAAACATTTATTTTTAAGTATTATTAATATTGTAACTTCATACCACTTTTTATCGTCTTTATGTATTTTACAATAAATTTCTATTTTTTACTTTTTATAGTTTAATATTAATTTAAAATGTTTTTTATTTTTAATTCAAAATTTTTAAAGAGTCTCCTTAAGTCCTCACAGTAGTCAAACATCAGTTTACTAAACTTCATATGTTATAATACAAATTTATTGAAATTTTAAATTAAATTGGAATCAATTGATATTTCTAGAATAGATCACATATCGACGCAGGGATTAGATTCAGAAAAAGTGAAGCCAGTAACACGATTCCAAATCTCAAAAACTTTATTAAAATTCGCAATAACATTTCCAAATCAACAAAAAGCTACAAAGATACTGTTTCAAAGAACGGTCGCATTTCTCCTAAATCTCGCAACATTTTAGCAAGCAAGTGAGTAAAGATTTATTATTATTCTTTTTATAAATTATTTTGCTTGGCTGTCTATGTGGTCTCAAATTAATTGGCGGTCCTTTTGTATCTATTCTGTGTTTTATCAGTGTCGTGCATCCTATATCCCATTTATCCGCCATGAAAACTCTTTTATGCCTCTCTACGATATTGATTATCTTTGCTTTATCAACGATATGCATCGTATTTTTGGCTTTCTGAAATCGTTCTTCGTCTGTCACTTTCCGGCCGAATCTTGCTTCTAAATTACATACCTGAAAATTTTGATCGGGTATTTCATCGTTTTCCTTTTTCCAACATAACTCAATTCCGAACTCACTCTGGAAATTTATCCCACCAATTATGTTTGGTTTAATGTCAGTTACAACTATGAACGTTATATTTCTCTGTTTGTCTTTGATATTTACATTCACTGATATCTTATCAATACATTCTAGTGGACTATTATTAGCACAGTGTAATTTAATATCTGCTNCTTCCAATTTCACATCCTTTAGTTTGTCAAAAATCGTCTTGCTCATGACGTTCACTCTAGCCCCAGTGTCTAATAAACAGTCCTCCTTGATATGTTGTATTTTTACTTTTACACTTGGTCGACCTTGCATTTTGTTGTATACGATATTTTCAGCTTTCCATTATGCTATGGTTAAAATACTGGTTTCTTCGCTAGTATTTCTGTCCTCTACTTGTTCAACTAAACATCTTCCACTATTATCTCCGTATACATCTTTTTTTATAGACTTCCGAACTTTATCATTTACGTTCCATTCTACCGCTTTAATATTTTTTGATTTGTCACTCATTACGTCTATAATATCTGTTATGCTACTTTTACTATAAATACCGATATTTTGGGAGTCTTTTATATTTATTAGTTTATTGCCTCGACTGGCTCCACTTCTGTCGAGGCTCTGTCTTTTGGATAATCTTCCTCTATTACCGATTCTTCATTTTCTTCTTCAATGTTCGCTACTGATCATCTATTGTCTCCTCTTCTCCTGTCTTCTCTATCTCTATATTGTCGTTGATTGTAACCCCCTCCTTGGTAATTGTTATTCGTTGATCTTTGTTGGTTTCTTCTCCTGTTTAAGTTGGTGTAACATTCGTCCTCCCGATGACCTTTTTATGGCACCGTTTACATTCGATATTCGGACACTTTCTTCTTACATGTCCCTGCTGTCCACAACCATAGCATTTGATTTGTCTCCTTTCTGTACAGTCTCTCCTAATATGCCCCTCCATTCCATATCCGAAGCATTTCCTAGTATCCCGTTGTCTATTTGTTGCGCTCAAGTATTGGTTTCTCTCCCAGTTTTGATCATTAGTATATCTGTTCTTTTCTGTGCCCCCGACTCTTGTATGCTTTTGTTCAAATCTATTATTATTTTGAGTCACAGCATCCCTGTAACTCCTGGGTCCGTTCTGCGTTCTGTTCTCTCTCACTATCTGATTATCTGATCCTCTATATTCTTAATCTCGTGTATCATTTTGATCTTTTCTTTTATTTGTTCCACTCCTTTTACATTATTCATCCGAACTTCTTTCTTGATATCCATATCATCACAACAGTTCATTAATAATGTTTCAATTATGCTTTCTTTTGACATGTTATGTTGCATAATTCTTTCTGCCATCTTTTCTATTTTTTCGAAAAAAACTTCAGGTATATCCTCCATCCTATACCGGCAAGCTTCAGACCCAATCCTCAAATAGCGAAGATGTCCTACCAAATACTTTTCGAAGTCGATTTTTATACCCAATTATCGACTTGTCAACGGTCTCATATTTTTCCTTTATGTCTCTGTCCAACAGACATAAAACAATAATGTCTTGTTTCGCTTTTGCCATTCCCGCAAATTGAAAGAATGTTTCACATTCTTCTATGAACGTCTCCACATTGTCACCTTTCCTGAACTTTTCATGTAGTAATTGGTTCGTGAAGTTGTCCAAAGCAACGTTGTTCGTCATGTAAGTAGCGTTTATGCCACTTTCATTATTATCATATTCTGAAGTCATAATTTAACACCACAAAAATTTATTACCTTTAAATTTTCAAAACTAAAAAAAGAATAAACTATTTTGGCGAAACTTAAAACTAACCCCTCATACAGAATTTATTATTTTTATTAAAACTTTGATTAAGTTAAATGGATAATTAAAAAATAATAATTTCTAAAATATAAATAAATAGTTTCATGAATAATAATAAAAATAATAAGTGTTAGAGCAACGGTGTGCAACAAGCGGCTGCAAGGCCTCGTGCGACAGTTTAAGCTAAAAATGGTGACAGACTAGATAAAATCACATAAATAATAATTATTGGTATTTAGGTCACCTTGATATGTAAAAACTTCTTCATATAATGGTTGTAAATTACAATAAATAAGAATTCAATAATTATTTCTATTTAATAAAAATTTTTATATAATTCATCGACTATCGTTAATTTAGTGTCTTCCTCCATGTTGTGCTTATAATGTATTTTTATATTCTTTAAATAAAATCGTGTTTAGTTTTTTAATTTAGGCTTTTTTATTAAGTACAGTAAAACCTCTATAAAGTTCCCTCTTTATAAGATGTAATTCTCTATAAGGAACAATATTTTTTAGTTTTTTCGGTCCCTAATAACTCCTTATAGAGAGGTTCTACTGTACAGAAAAATTTATAGTATTTTTAATAAATTAATAAATAATATAATAGTTCTAAATAAATATTTTGAATTATAAATAATATAAATCGTTTAAACTAATGCTAATAATAGTATAACCGACTTTTACTTTTGAATATATCAGTTTCAGAAAGCAAAACACAAATCAAGTTGTAAAAATGATATATTGATCAACACGCGCAATAGTTATTTAACACACCAACCAAAAAAATAATTATTCACTCCCAACAAAATAACTCAAAAACAGTAAAAATAATCTTACAGTGATTTCCTTTGTTTTATCTTACGCGGTGCGCTCAATAAGTAGTGAGCCTAACATAAAAATAATAATCCGATTCCAATGAAATTTATTTTTCATAACAAGCAAGTTATAAAGGTATCATTTCTCAAAGAAATCTCCATTCACACCAACACATTTTTTCCAGCGCACAACAAGGTCCAGAAAGGCTTTTTCGAAGAATTTCGGTGGCTTTTGAGCCAAGAAGTTTGAGACTGCATCCTCCAAGTCTTCTTTCGTAGCAAAATGTTGACCCATGAGAGCTCATTTGAGGTGGTTGAAGAGATGATAATCAGAAGGCGCCAGATCCGGGCTGTATGGAGGGTGTTAGAGCAGGGTGATGCCACAACCCTCAATTGATGAATCACAATTCTTGCATTCGTGCTTTCTTCAATTCACTATCACTGTGCTTTATTTATCAAAGAATTTTACTTAACTTTTAGCAGATAGACATGCGTTGTCAGATTGTAGCAAATTTGGTATATTGTTCTTTTAGAAATAAAATGTTGCGCATCTCTGCTTTTGAATATTTACTCAAACTAAAGAGTCTTTCGACCCCCCATAGGCTTAAATGAAACGTTAGCTTTTTGCTTTCGCACTTTTTTTCAGCATTACTGTTAGTAACGACCAACCATGGACATTATTTCCATGAATTATTATACTTTTGGCCGCATTCATTGAATTTACATAACCAGGAAACGAATATCTGAACGTTTCCCTTGTATTTAAGACTGAACTTGGAACTCTAAATGCGTTCCAGTATTCGTCTCCAACGCTTTTCTCTCACAGACATTTGGATATTCTGTCGAACGCCGATTTTCGAAAATTGGTTTATTTGTTTTATCTCTTCTTTTGAATAACTCGATTATCTTGTTATCCGTGTTTCCATTTGGATCTGATTGTCTCCGAGCTTGTTGTCATTTTTATTTGGTGTGGTCTACAATCAGCTTTTATCTATGATTTCTAGTATATACGGTATTGAAGATCTTTGCTTGACTTAGTGGATTGATGATCCTTTTGCACATGTAAAATTAGTACCTTCTATTTCAATGTTAGCGTTTCGACACACTTAAATAAAATAAATAAAGTAAATAGTAAACCTGATAATTTAGACATAATATTTACTAGGATTAATTGGGTATATTAAACTCAATTATGTAGATAGACAATAGATACAGATTTCTACACAAGATAACTCAGTTTTTTTTAAGAAAAATATAGATGAAATATACAGGGTGTCCCACGGGGTATGCCTTCGCTAATTTTGATGTTAAATTGAAGTTTAGCATTTATTTATTGTATGTTATTAACTAATAAATTGATTTTAAAAATCTAGTATCATATAACAAATTACATAACAAAATTTTTCAAAAAAATTGGGAAAGAAAAGTTAAATAATGACTGATTTTTTAGATTATTCCATTTTAAATAACTTTTTGAAGTATACTTGTTTTTTTCAAATTTTTGTAAAAAACTTTGTTACCTAATTTGTTATATTATGGTACATTTTCAAAAATTTTTTATTAGTCAATATACAATATATAGACCTTAAACTTCAATTTAACATCAAAATTAGCGAAGGCATACTCTGTATATTACATGTATATTAATATTAATAATATTTGAATTTGATAAGAAAATTTAAATTTGATGTGCTAATCTTTATTGATTTGTAAAAAGTGTTCGACAAACATTATTGGCATAACTCAAATTAGAGAGATGAAACTCAGCAGGTTTAATAAGCAACTGATAGAGTAAGAATATATGTAGATATGTAATAAATATTCGGTGCTGTGAAAGAATTGGATGAATTTTAAGAAAGACTAGATGGAACATCTTCATATTTAAACGATGAAGGTTTCATACACCTGCTTAAATGTATGGTACGCGAAATAAAACAACAGAATACCATCTATCTGAAAATACTGCAACCAGGTGTTGTTATCAAAGCTTGCACTGTATTCGGTGTTTTAAAGATATTAAAGAATTGAATAGACTCATACTACCTGGAAAAGAGGTTTACTATTCATTTACCCAACGGATAACTGTAGTAGCAGCTATAAAACGAATGAATTGTTGTTGAGATTTTGTAATAAAAGATCATGGATTAACTATGCAAACAACCAAGGACAGCCATTTAATTTCTGTGAATGAAGAAGCCTTAGTTGTTGATATATCTGATGAAAGACTAGCAGAGATAGCGAATGAATTGAAAGCTTTTTGACTGACATAAATCACCTTTACCCGTCTCTTCCCTGTTGTAAGAAAAGGGTTTGCAAGATCACGGAACCGTGGATTACTACTGATCTTTCATATGTGCAAAACCAAACCAACCCGGAGCCCATAAAGATCACAGACCCGCATTCGTGGCAGTGTGAGACGATTATGTTTAACTCTGTTTTGACTCAAACATTTTATTTTGATCAGATTTCATTTTTCAATGCCCTTACATTAAAATACTGCAACGTAGCTATCGACACAGTCGTTCCTGTAATGCCAATGATCATTTAGATTGACATTATTTTCAATTTATAAATACGAAATTGTATACGTCAGTACTCTGATTCAAACGATGACTTGAGAATAGTTTTGTATAATGAATCTAGAACAATATGGCACCTTTGTATTTTAGTAGGTTATGTACAATCAGACTGAATTAATAATTAATAGCAGAAACGTTCGTCTTCCGATTTTCAGATACTTATGCCATTAAATTGATTTAATACAAATGAATTAAGTATCAATGTAACCTTTTTGCGAGTAAACAATGATTATGAATTGGTCTAAATTCCTGTCTCACAACTTTTAATTGTCATTTACTTGTCAATTAATTGCTCAAAATTATGTTTTATTTGTTTAAATTGACACCGATATGTGAGAAATATAAATACCAAATATTATATTTATTCTGCTCAACTTTTTATCCGATTTTCTGTGACTTGTATAATCTTTGATAAATGTCATTTTGGCAAGTTTTGTAAATGTTATCAGTTAAATAGAAACATTCAAAGAGATTTCTATTTTAATGTAATTGTAGAATTTGTCGATTAAAGAAAAAGGCTTACCATGAATCCTTGAAAATCAAATACGCCGCTCTTGGGATAGAATTCGGTTATTTTTATAGCTTTTATGGAATAAGAAAATAATTAGGTTTAGATCAAATCAATCAAGTTCTTTCCTGGGTTAAGGAAAACCCTCCACCATGGTCTTATGAAGATATGTCTTACTTACAAAACCCATGTGGTATATTTTATTAAAACAAAGGTTAAAATGATGAAGGCTTTATTCAGTAATAAGAGCTGCTGGAAGATTGGATGAATTCATTCAGGATGTGATAAATATAATTGACCGTGGTGATTTATCTAATCCTGTTTATAAAGCATTAACTGAGACAAACCCATTTACTGAACCCTGTACTCCATCAGTCGAAGCAACAGATTCCTATGATGAAGATATTAGTTTCCTCTTTGAAGATGAAGAATTTATGACCAATATTTTCAACTCCTCAGGGAGCACATCAAGCATCTTGACTTCATTTACAGATGATCTGCATGAATGATTTATTTTTGTTATAATTATTCAAAATTCTTTATACAATCACTCTTTTATTCAGATTAATTTACAAACGAATTTTCAAGACGTTTTTCTTATGTTTTTTAATATTTGTATTTTTATAATAAAATATTCATGGACTTTTTAATTGATACAACACAAGCGTTAAGATTTGATCATTGATTTTACATTATTTTATATTTTTAACTATCAGTATTCTGATGACATTTAAAAATGACAGTTATTTTTGGATTTATAATACTAATAATAATAATAAAATTCATTTTTTCTTTATTTTCTACTGTATAGATATAATATTTTTCAAAAATTAAAAAAAACCCTTCATTCAATTAAACGATGTTTTAATTGTCGATTTTTATCGATTGGTGATGTAAATGTTGTGATATAATTTGTTTCGTTAATTTTTGTTTAATCGGGTGGTGACAGAGGATTGGGAAAGATCGTTCAATCGATACATTATAGCAAAATACAACTCTGAAAATTTCAGCTCGATAGCGTGATGGGAAGTGCGTTAAAATTGCCAAATTGACACGTGAGAAGATGACGCGACAGGAAGTATATAAAAGGAATGGAAATATAATTGATAAAATTATTTAAATATTGAAAATCTATTTGTAAAATTATTTGTGAAAAATTAATAATAATTAATATTTTGAGTTTATATTTAACAATTATTAATAAATATCTTCATCTGGTTGATTGATCAAGTTCAAAGTTAAATGAAGCAAAAAACTGATTTCTTTGATCAATAATAAATGGTTTTAATGAATTTTCGTTTAATGTTATAATAATTGATTCATAAAAAGTAAAATTTTCATTTCACTGTTAAATTGAGATGTAAATAAATCATTGATATAAATAATAAGTGGAAAATTTTACTAAAAGAAGTTATAAAATTTAGATTTAAAATTTTTTATTTTAAATATTTATTTTATATATTTATTTTATATTTTTTTTATATTGAAATATATTGAAAAATATATAATTACAAAATAACAATGTTTTGAAATGAAATTAATAAACATGTTACAAATAATATTATTATTATATAATAAAAAAATATGAGAATTTTGTTGCTGATTTTTTTAGAACTTTTCATTTAATTAATAATTTGACTTAAAAAATTGGTTTATATATGTTGATATATGCATATATACATATATAAACAAAAAATAAAATGATTTCCCCGATTCCCACCATTCTTTGGTCCATATTTTCTCTTCATTATCATTATAGCATTCCTAACAAACATTCCACGAAGCTTCGGTAGTGTTTACCAATGGGGAGTAGGGGGAAAATGGACATTCTCCACCATCCGCCCGGGGGTAGTTTACCCGTTCCCATGGTAACGGTTCCGGTTACCATAGAAACGGTAACCAAGGGACGTTTTTCATTAGGAATGGATACACTGATTCAAGGCGGTTGTAACTATGGTAACGGTTACCATATCCATAGCAACCGTATAAAAATTGCTAATCGATCACTGCACAGTGCACAAATGTGCTAATCGATAGTGTACATTGTGCCGCACATTTCTAATGTACTAGCACAGTGCTTTTCAAGCTGCACATGTGCAAAAGTGTAAAAATCAATGCATAAAATTTTTTAAAAGTGCTAGTGCGAAAAATCTATATCATGTGTTTGATGTACATTTTGATTCTTTATCTGAATGTTCAATTAGAATTTTCTTATATTGATTACTTTTTCCTATAATTAGCATAATGTGCAAATTTACACAAAATACACATCGATTTTAGAGACAAAAGAAAGCAGAATATCAAAAATATGCTGTTGTACTTGAATAGTAACCCATATACGTACATTCAGATTCCATGTCAACATTTTTGAAAAGTGCTGATAAATTAATTTTTTTGAATATTTCTGAAATTCTCAAAAAAATTGCTTAAAAATCGATTTTTTGTATATATATGAAACCAATGTGTTACAGGGTTTTACCTCTCATTTCGTAATTGACGAAATTTCATTTCGTAATAGAGGAAATTTCATTTCGTAATAGAGGAAATGTCATTGCGTAATATATAAACCAAAAATAAAATTCAATTATTCATTTATAAACTTCATAAAATTTTAACATAAAATCAAAAAGTCACAATACTTGATATAAAATATTTATTAGGTTGGTCTAAAAATAATGATGGTTTGTGAGCTTTATACTTTGTTTATCTACTTTGATATGTATATAAGTTTAAATGCATTAGTGTTAGATATTATTTGAAATCCTATGCCTAGCTGTATATTCCTATAGCCATTATTAACATATTGCTGTTATTTTTTAGAATATTTACGGTGCTAAATTAATAATGGAAAAAATTAAAATTCGAGCAATTTTCTTGTACGAATTTAAACTGAGTCGTAAAGCAGCAGAAACGGCTCGCAATATCAATAAAGCGTTTGGCAAGGAAACAGCTTCTGAGCGTACAGTGCAACGATGGTTCCGAAAGTTTTCTGATGGAGATGAAAACCTTGAAGATGAAGAAGGTCGTGGTCGCCCAGTTGCTGTGAACAACGACAATTTGAGGACAATGGTGGAAACAGATCCCCGTACAAATATCAGAGAACTTGCAGATGGGTTGGGCATTAGTCATTCAATAGTCCTGGATCATTTAAAACAACTTGGAAAATTCAAGAAACTTGATAAATGGGTTCCACATGATTTGAATGAAAATCAAAAGAACCGACGCTATGAAATTTGTTCTGCCAATCATCTTCGCAATAAAAACGATCCATTTCTTGATCGTATTGTTACTTGTGATGAGAATTGGATCATGTATGATAACCGACGTTGATCTGCACAGTGCTTGGACAAAGATGAAGTACTGAAACACTTTCCAAACCCGAAACTAACACCCGGTAAGGTTATGATGACAGTTTGGTGGTGTGATGCTGGAATCATCCACTATAGTTTCTTGAATCCAGGGAAACAATCACAGCGGAGAGGTACTGTCATGAAATTGATGAAATGCATAAAAAATTGAAAACCCTTTGTGCGGGATTGGTCAATCGAAAAAGTTCCATTCTTCTTCATGATAACGCTAGACTTCATATTTCAAAAGTGACTCTTCAAAAGCTTAATGAGTTGGGCTATGAAACCCTGCTTCATCTACCATATTCACCAGACCTTTCGCAAACGGACTTTTACTTTTTCAGGCATTTGTACAACTTCCTACGCGAAAATATTTTCAAAAACCAAAATGATGCTCAAAATGCCTTCCAAGAATTCGTCGCTTCGAGAACCGATGCATTTTATGCTGATAGAATAAAACAAGTTGTTTCTCGTTGGCAAAAATGTATTGATGCCAACGGTTCATACTTTGATTAATAAACTTTTGTTTCTGTGAATTTGCACATCTTTGAAGTTTGTGTCCCAAAACCGCCATTATTTTTCGACCAACCTAATATTTAGTTTCTATCAATAATTGGTTCTGAACGTAGACACTTTGGCAAAAATTTCATCATATTGCTATAATAACCATTGCAATTCACCTCACTTATTAGGCTAGCAACATTCCTCATACTATTCAATAATTGCTCTTCATTATTAGGATGAGATTCTGTAACTAGTAATTTCCACTTTGCAAACATATTTTCGATGGGATTCAAGAACGGAGAGTATGGTGGAAGAAAAACAAGCTAGTTTGATGAATTGTTAAAAATTTCTTTGATATTGGCATGCTTATGGAAAGATGCGTTATCCATTACTATTACGGTGTTGTGCTATAAAATTTCTTCAAATAACTGCTTAATAAATATGCAAAAACTTCTGTTTTCAAAGGACTTCTCTTGAACTAAATATTTTAAAATACCATGCTTATTCATGGCACAACAGACTGAAGTATTCTTAGATCTCATACCTGGCACAATATAACTAGCAGGTGTTCCTTTCAATGAGCGCCCAATCTTATTCCTCATTATCACATTAAAACCCATTTCGTCAATGAATATTATATTCTTCGGATCTGATTGAGTGAGTATTTCATAAAAACTTTCTGTGTATTTTTGTCTTTGATCAACAACCTCCAGATTATTTCTTCGCGCAGGCACAAGTGTCACTCTTTTTAAAGTGTATGAGAAATCTTTAATATATTTACCGATAGTTTTTTCATTTACAGTTTTATTATATTTTTCGGTAATTTTTCGCTTTAATTCTTTTAAGGTGATGCCGCAGTCATCATCAATACATGTCTTAATAAATGCTGCTTGCTCTGAATTTAATGCTTTTTTCCTTTGTCCACCTTTTAAATTTTTCTCATAACGGCCTTCTTTTTTATATACCGTAATGATCGACGTTACGGTAGTGTATGGGTTATTAAAAATATCTGTAATCGATTTAATAGTTTTGCCTGAATCGTAAACCTCCACTATTAATTTTCTCATTTCGTTTGATATTGCCATTAAGGATGTCTAAAATGTTACAAAAACTTTTCTTAAATTTTGTAAAATAATTTTTATGGATATAAAATCGCTTTAAGAATCTTTATTTTAGAAATTTTATAACTTTTTTTATTACAAAATAACGTTTCCTCAATTACGAAATGACATTTCCTCTATTACGAAATGAGAGGTAAAACCCTGTATATGTATGTCATTTACCATCAAACAATACCCCATGAATCGCCTAATGTACCCCATCAACAATCACAAGTACCTTGGTTACCGTAACCAAGATAAATAACCTTTTATATTATATGTAAAAACCACATGTATAAAAATCATATTTTACTTAAATGGTTAATTGACATTATACATAACATCTATATAATCAGCTAAGTACCTGAGCTTAGGCATCAACCATCAAAAGTACCTGGGTTACCGTAACCACGATACATAACCTTTTAATATTATATATAAAAACAATCGAAAACACCTTAGAAACCATCACCGTTACCTTAAAACCCATGAAAAACACCTTTAAAATAATCGAAAACATGTAAAAACCACCAAAATTACACAAAAAGTGCATAAATCAATACTGCACTCGTCTGCACTGTGCTGCCTAGGCTGCACTGTACTACTAAATACCACACATGTGCTAATCAATAATGCACATGTGCTAATCAATACTTCACATGTACAAGTGTGCAAAATCAATACGTTCACAATTGTGCAAAGTGTACTATATTTATGTTTTTATATATGTTACGGCACGAATACGATTTGGAGAAAACCCCCCTACATGATCAACGCCCCGCGCGCACGGAAACCTTGTCGAGAGTTTGTGGGGATAATCAAACTCGAGTATCCCCGTTAGTTGTAAATAGGCTTCGCGTGCGTATGGGACAAGAGGCGTGAAGAGAGGATCCCCGGGATTTTCCTCAGAAGGCCCTGTGGAAACATTAAAAAAAATTAATTAAAAACCTTAATTTATAACATAAATTACCCGCAATCATTTGATTCCAGTAATTGACGAATAATCACCCAGGATGTCGATTGCAGTACAAACGATTGCAATCATTTACTCCCTCCCCCTCACATCCTGCCATTGAATAACAGACAACATATCTGTGGAACAGTCTTGACAGGAAAACGTTCGAAATAATTACGAATAAACAGACGCATGCATCACAGAACAAATTATCAGGAGGTCGGATGACTGTAATTATGTAATTGCTTTCTTCCCCCTCTGTCTCGATACAAATCTTGCCATTGGCGCATTTCTCAAACATATGAATTGTAATTGCCTTCCTGTCAGATAAACGAGATAGCACTGAATAAACATCAGAAGTTCGAATGATGTTTCATGCGCGCACACAGGGTACCCGAGTGTGTCCTGTAGTGCATACATCTAGTAGGGTATAAATACTCGATGTATTGCTCATATTAGACGAAGTTGTTCAAAAAAATATTATTTTGAAGTTATATTTTGGAAGGCACATTTTAAGATATATTTTTAAAATTAATTTTGAAGTACAACACGAGACATCATTAAATACCCGCTTACTTTTTAACGATTCCGAACAATAATTATTTGCCATTTAATTTCAATTGGGTTCATCTACTTTGAATTATTAACTGCAATCGTAAATCGATTTTTCCTTTTAATTAGCGAACGGACTCTTATCATAAAAGTAATTTGTACTGTTTGATGAAATTTTATATTGCTGTTATTGAATATATTTTATTTAAACCATTTCATTTCGTTCTTTAGTTATATTTAAGTAATTTCAAATCCTTATTATACGTACTTAGTGCTTATTTAAAATGTTCGTTGGGTCACAATTGAAAAGAAGGGGAGATAGGTGTGAAGTCTATTACCATTCGCGGATGGGGACCTGGTACTTTGGTAACCTGTGTTAAGCCAGTCGGACATACCTCCACGTGGTGTCCCTGGGAAACTAGAGCATGCTTTAGGCTAAAGTGTCGGAAGCTAGCCTTGTTGGGGTGCTGACCAACATAGTACGGTGGTTTGGGCCTGCAATCCACCCCTTTGAAAGGCATTGCTATCCGAGCGGGATGTGGAAATGTCTTCGGACAACGCCCACTATCAGTTGAGGGGTGAAACCCGATGAAACACCGACTCGGCTCCTTTGGCTCCTGAGGGGCGTATGCGGATTACCGCGGGAGGGAGGCACACCATTCGCGGATAAAATGGTTAACCGATGAGAGGCAATTCGGAAGGAAAGGTTGTGTGGAAGTGATCTTGAGGATCGATAGAAAAATAAGGAGTGAAGATGCCGAGTGGGGGGATATGACCATATAAGTGACCGTATGGACGACAATGAGATTCCGCGATTGTGGCTAATATCCATTACTGCTCCTCTTTACATGATGGCGTGGCGAAGTGAATATTAATACGAGATTTTTATTATAATGGTACAAGTATTAATGGTAAATCATGTAAATACTAATAAAACTTGAGAGAGTTATAATAATAGTAATATTTTAATATTTTCTAAAGTTATCATTTACTTATTGAACCGATTAATTTTTAATTTCCGGAACATCTCATGTAATCTATGAACGTACTCAATACTACTGCTCTATTATGTAAATGCTTTATAAACTGTAAGGAGTGATTTTTCGAGTGAACAGAATATTTTAAATAAATTAAATTTAGGAAATAAAAATAAATTTGCGAATCGAAATGTGATATAAAAATTAAATAGAGTAAACTTGTGAATAAGAAATAAAAAGGAAAATCTTCATTGATAATGCGAGTGGAGTTATACTTAAATGGAAGGATCTCAACGTTTCATGTTCTTCTGAGTAATTATTATTTGAAGGGTTGACATCTAAAATGTTGATTGAAACAACGATGAAGTTAGCACGAATGACGGCAATATTTTGTTAGCAACGATTCAGTCAAAAACTCTGATCAACCGTTCTCTGTCGTAATTATGATGCGTAAGCGAGACGGTCAGTTCGTCGGTTTTAATTAGTATAAGTCGATTAGATTGCGTACTTAGTACAAAGTTCGTAGCCGAATGCGGATCGTATATTCATTCCTGTTTATAAGCGTTTTAGACGATTAGGATTTGAGATATAGAATTAGAAAAACTTGCTGAATAAGTATTGTCTGATGTATCACTGAGCAATGATTTTAATAGATAGATAAAATAATGATTTATAAAATAATTTTCATGAATGAGTTAATACAAAAAAGTCAAATTAAATGAGTTAATCTAAATTAATTAGTGTAGATAGAGAAATGGTTAAATATAATCGAGCCTTGCATAATCAAATATAAGTATAATTGAGTACAGGTACAGAATAAACAAAGAATGTAATTCGAGTCTTTATTTGAGGCGAAGAACAAAGCGGAGGTGACGCAGACCGACTGCAGGATGCATGGAGCGCGCGGGCGACAGATGTTTATTTCCTTGGGACTCTCTTCGTCCGGTTTGATTAATTAACACGTGTGATAAAACATCTAAACCTCAATCTGAAATAGGATCAACCCCTCCAAATGCTGTAGCTACCAGTCGGGCAATACTCGCTACTGGTTCGAACCCGAAGGCCCTCTGAAGCACACACAACTTGTTGATGTGCGCGGAGGAGACACGTCTGTTCCACATAAGTGGTCAAGTGTTGAAATAGAGGAGTGTAAAATATATGTTTGAGTTGCCGTTGAACTCAAAAAATGGATGGGGACTCAGAGTCCACGAAAATGTTGTTTAGAGAGGGGAACACGATATATTTAAGATTTCTGTGTGGTTGTCTTTTTCGTTTCTTGCCCTGGTTTCTATGCTCTTTGAATAGTTATTGCTTTCTGCGTGAATTTTATCTGCTAAAATTGCTAATTCTTCCTCTGAATCTGCCGTGGTTGTTACAAGTTAGATTCTCATATTTTATGGTAAAGCTCTCAGGAAAAAGTTTTTGTTATTTCTGAGTGTTTTTCTATTTTGTTAAGTTTGTTTTTTAGAGATTTATAAAGTTCAGATGATGTTCTGTCTCTAAGGGACATGTCTTCAATGCAATTGTTTAGAATGTTCCTGTTAATGTGTGTTAATTTTTCCCAAAGTGACATTTTGAGTAGTTCTAATGGATTTTTTGTTGTCGATAGTTTTTTCTATTTCGTTAGCTATCTTTTTTTTAGATTTTGAGGGTAATTTTGTAATGATTCTGCAGCTAATGTCCTGTGCGTTGTATATTTTATTTAGGTGTGCGACCACGTTTCGGGTGTGTCATTATCGTCCGTGAAATAATCTGATATGTGTAGAGTTTTATTTGTATTTTGTGGGATGATATTTTGGTATGTGTAGTTGTTGTTTGTATCTTCAATATTATTCTATTTTTGCTTTGCAGGAGTCGTGTCTTTGTTATTATTTTCGGTTATGTATTGTTTGTTGTGTGTTTCCTCGTGATTCTCTTTTTACTCAACATATTTGACTGTTAAGTTGAATTTTTGATTGTGAATATGTGATTGAATGTATGTAGTTGTATGGGTTCTGTTTTTCTGAAACCAATTTGTTGTATCCACCTACAAGAAACAAACTAACTCAACCGGAAATGTTAGGTGAACTTGTTTCGAAATCAGTAAGGGAAAAATGTATGTTCGACACCAGACCACCCCCCCGGGGGGGTAGTCCTTAGTTACGTAACTAAGGGGTTGCCATGGTTACGTAACCAGTTACCCCGCGGGGTTACCATGGCAACGGTCACGATCACCTTAGCAACGGTCGCGGTTACCATGGCAACGGTCGCGATCACCCTAGCAACGCTTCTGATTGGTTCCTTGGTTCCCTAGCAACGGTCGCGATCACCTTAGAAACGCTTCTGATTGGTTCCTGGTTCCGTAGCAACGGTCGCGATTACCTAAAAACACTTCTGATTGGTCGACGGTTCCCTAGCAACGGTCACGATCACCATAGCAACGGTCACGATCACCTTAGCAACCTTTTGTTCCGGTTCACTTGGTGACGGTAACCAAGGTCATGGTTCCCAGGGTAACGGTAACCAAGGGACGTTTTTCATTAGC
>MQRK01242013.1:15009-30651 GCA_001938485.1 Girardia tigrina | reverse complement strand
ATTTTGTAAGATATAAAAATAAATAAATTAACATTTTTAGTATAATTATTTTTTTAATTTTTTAGAACAATTGAAATTACTGATTAATTAAAATTATTTATTTAATTTAGATTTTATTTTTAATATAACAAGTTAACAATTAAAATTATTATAAACAATGAAATATTTAGATATATAAATTATATATCTTAAAAAGTATTTCTTATTCTTAAATTAAAATATTTTTAAATATAAGTAAGAACAATAAAATATAAAATTTTATTAATTGATAAATAAATTAACATTTTTAGTATAAATCATTTTTAATATTTTAAAACACCAATTGAAACGACTGATTAATTAAAATCATGAATTAAATTTAGTTTTTTTTAATATAACAAGTAAACAATTAAAATTATTATAAACAATTTATATCAATAATTAAATGTTTAGATATATAATTTATATATCTTAAAAAGTATTTCTTATTCTTAAATGAAAATATATTTAAATGGAAGTAAGAACAATAGAAATACCGTGAAACTTGGTTTTTAATATTTTTATTAAAAATAATAAAAGTTTTAAAAATAACTAAAAACTTAAAACTTACGTTAAATAAATACGATATCTACCAGAAATTTAGATATCGTTTTTAAAAATAAATAAAAATAGTCTTCTTTAATTTATAATGCTTCTTTTGATATTATTATTGAAATATTTTTTTATGAAAAATAAACATTAATTAATTTTTTTTTTTGGAATTTAAGAATTAAAAGCGAGATTTTAATTCATAAAAATATATTTAATTATTGAATATTAAGGAATTTATAAAGATAAAACACTATGTATTAAATAATTATAATAAATAATAGTAAAAATTCTTCAATTTGTAAACTATTTTGTACTTTTTATTTAATAACTTATAATTTTAAACGATAATTTATATTTATTAATTTAATGCTTTTAAAATAAGATAACATGTGTCTAAAATATAATTTTTATTCTATTTTAGATATAATGAAATATAATTAAATGATTAAATTTGAAATAAATGCATTTTAATAAAATGATTAATTTTAAATATTATAAGAAATAAATAATTCTTTGAAAATATAAAAATTGATTTTTTTTTATTTAAACATCAAAATTATATTGACTAATTATTTTGAATGAATACGTTCATTTAAATTTCTAAAAAATTGTTATTTCGTTGTAATTATTTTTCTAAACTCGTGTTTAGAAATTTTTTGATTAAATTTGAAATAAATGCATTTTAATAAAATGATTAATTTTAAATATTATATGAAATAAATAATTCTTTGAAAATATAAAAATTTAATTTTTATAATTATTGAAATTCAATTATATGAGTTAGTTAATTTTTATGTTAAAAATTAATTCCTTGTTAAATAAAAAATTGTCATTTATATCCATTAGTATTTTGATAAAATATTATTAATATCTTTTTTGTAGTCATATAATATTATTTAAATGTTATATAGAATGTTATGTATTACTGAAATTGTCTGTATACATTTAAATGAGGTTTGTAGACCCTTTTACAGCACTATAACCCATGCAACTCAAAAAGTCAGGCAAGAATTAACGAGAATAAACTATTTTTAAGGAACAGACGAAAGAAATGCTTACTAAAATGTCAAACCATATTGAAAACACCAAAAAGTATTCTATGTGCCTTATCCTAAAAAATGAGTTTCGAAAAGTAAACATGTCTTATGGTCGAATGGCTAGCAACTAAACCGGCTCCTTCACCAGGAGACACCTAGCAGAATGAAAAACCAAAATCTGAGCTCCTTGGAGCCAGCGGCCATTCATTTTGCAATAAGCATAATAAAAATAAGCAACTGGACAACCCGTGCAACTCGACAACCCGTGCAACTCGACAACCCGTGCAACTCGACAACCCGTGCAACTCGACAACCCGTGCAACTTCATATTCAATACAAAAACCTTACTTTTGATTGAGAAATTTCCATATTACAATGGAATTTTATCATATAGTGAATTTGGTAAAAATTCTGTTGGCCAAGTTGAGTAGTGTCCGCATAAAGAAAGCATTATTAACATTTCTTGGATTTACTAGTTAGTTTTTGAAATTCAATTTACTATTTACGACAAGCCATGCAAGTAAAAAACCCATGCAACTCGAAAACCCATTTAAATTGCCATATTTATCGTCATTATATAACGAAATTATATAATCATGACTTTTTAAAATTATAATTTTCCATTTATAGCCAATAATTTTTTAATCAACATATATAAAATATATATAACATATATATGGAAAATTAATTTTAATTTGTTTTACTTTAAATAAAAAATATTGGTTTAAATTATTATAATTAAAATAGTATTAAAAACAAATTTATAATTTGATTTCTTTAATTTTAAAAAGTATTTTTAATTTTTGAAATTTTAATATTTTAATTTTAATTTTTGAAATTATATTTTTTATAAATACTTAGTTAAAAATTATAATATTGTACGGTTTATTTAAAAATTTCAAATAAAATGAAATTTATTATTGAATTTTGGTATTAAATTTAAATTTTTTGTTAATTTAAAATTTTTTAAATTATTTAAATAAAATTATATTTAAATAAATTAATTTATTCAATATGCCTTGTATTTAATTTACTATTTTCAGGTCAAATTAATAATCCCATTGGCATTTACTTAAATTAAAAATTTTTAATTATTAAAAAAGATTTAAAATCAACTATTGTTGTTTTATCAAATTATAAAAATTTTAGAAAATCGTGTTTTATTGTTGTTTGATGAAATTCAATTGATGAAATTCACAATGGTGTCAGAACTGGTTCACTGGATTGCAATCAAGTCTCTACAAAACTGACAAAATACTTCGATATGACGGACATGCGGTTTCGCCAAGTCGAGGCCGTTTTCAAGTTGTCCAAGATGTCCAGCGAGACGACAAAATTCCTTCACGTCACTGTCAGCCTTCCACCATCCATTCTCATGGAGTTTCAAGAATACTTCAATACCGAATCAGCAACAACGTACACGGATCTACAACAAGCAATAATCCTGAGTCGTTGACAAACATCATCAGTTCACTTTGATGCGCTTTTCTCTGCTAACTGCATGGGCGACTGACTTCCGTCGGAGCACCTAAGGATTCTACAGTGTCATCGTGCTCAACTCGGACCGATTTCCAAGGACGATCAAATTCTACGGAACGCCTTCCTGTGGGCACTTACGATTGACATCCAGAAACATCTCATCGCGATTGGGAACCAAAATTTATCACAATTAGCCTCACTTGTGGATGATCTAATCAGGGTTAAACAACCCTAATGTATAAATGTCGCGGAAACAAATCCTTTCCTAGCCCAAATTGAGAAACTTACGGATGAAATAAATCAACTCAAAAGGAGAGAATCGACAAAAGCAAAAACCAAGACCAGACCGTCATGTGAGATCATAGGGCACAGAAATCTCTTAAACCATTCAAAAGGAACAAGTAAAATTTTTCAGGAAAAGTCAAAGGTTCGTCGTGAAACCAGTAACGCCGAACCACATAAAACCACCGGGTCAGGTATCCTTAATTGTTTAGGTTCCAGTCACCACAGACAACAGAGGGAGGAATTCTAATAGCCAATGAAGAAAAAACGAATCACATTTCCATGCAAGTTTTGTCATTCCGAGTTTCAGTGACTGCATGACATCACTCATCCAGGTGCTAACAAAACCATTGATCTTATCAGAGCCCGCTATATTTGGAAAAGGATGACAGCAGACGTCCGGAAATGGACCCGAGAATGTGACAATAGTCAATCAACAAAAACAACCAGAGACACCAAATCCAAACTTTAAAACTTCCGTACAGAGGCAGGTTGAAAGTTCTACACATGTTCATTGTCGGCCCACTGCCGATGGTAAAAGATAAACACTATTTATTGACATTTATCGACAGACACTCCTCATGGCCCGAAGGGGTTCCTATCAATGATATCACATCCACCGCTGTTTGCAAAGCACTCACAAACACATGGATCTCTCGTTTTGGACAACAAGAAATCATTATTACTGATCAGGACAGACAATTTCTATCGTGACAATTCAAAACCACGTGTGAGAGATTCGGTATCGAACACAGACAAACAACCGCATATCACCCTCAGTGCAATGGGAAGATTGAGCGATTCCACCGCTATCTTAAAATGCACTCAGAGCACACAGTGACACATGCAAACAGTAGGTGCGCGATCTACTCGGATTAAGAAACGCCATCTAATTTAAATTTGAAAGCCATTTCACAAAAACAACTCCAAATATCAATCCTAGACCACATACTAAAAGAAGCTAAACCATAATTTAAATTTTAACACCAATAACTAAATCAGCCAAAACCCCGCAAATAACCACAAAATCAAAGCAAGACATCATTTAAAATTTAAATCCACTAACTAATAATATCAAAAACAGTTATCCAAAAATACTAAATAAACCCTGATTTACTTTTTACCTCAAATCCGAAACCTAACCCTTATCCAATTGCAGCCCGCAAAAAAATACAAATACAATGATATCATCGTTATCGTTACAGTAATTTTAAATACAACCTTAATGCAACACACTGCCCTAAAATAGGACAGACAAACACAAATCAATATAATTACCAAACAATCAATTGAAATTAAAACCCCATGAAATGAAAAAAACTAGTAACTAAACTTTAAATATTGAACTTCACCTGAAAAATAAACCCCACTGCCACAAAAAATACAGCCCAAAAAAAACAGAAATTACTTAGCAAAATATAAGACCTAAACACAACACCAAATTTCGGTCCTGGTCGAAGCCTAAATTTTAAATCCTAAATAATAACCCAAAGCCTTAAATAATTCCTGATTCCAAATGCAAATACTATCGAAATAATAATTTAACAAAAATCCAACTTGCAGCTCAAAATCATATAAAGTTGTTTGTTTTTTTGTTTTTTTTGACAAATTAAATACAGAAATTTATTTATACACGTAAAATAATTTTTCAAGTTGATTTAAAAAATTTTGTATCTTTATCAAATATTTTGCTTCTAGTCTTCTATTTTGTTAATTTTGCTTTTTCATAATATTATTTGTTAAATAATTGTTACAAAATACTTAGTGAAAATTGTTAATTTTTCTTTCTATTATAATAGCTTTGATAAATACTTAATTTACGTTAAACATAAAATTAACGTTGCATGAAATAAATTTGATTTTTTAGATTTTTATATACTCATATATTATGTAAAATATATTTGTAAATATTTAAATATTTTAAATTTTTATTATAATACATTTAGTATCTTTTTTAATATTGTATTCATTAAATCTTCATTTTATCTTTATTTTACAATTCAATGTGAAAATTATTTTAATTAATCATTCTTCTTCATTATGATAGTTAAATTGATGAAAACTTAAAATTTCTAAAAAATTATTTTATCACAATTTATTTTATTTAAAAAATTTGATTTTAAAATTGCAAATTTTTTATTTAATTAAATATAAAAATATATATCATTTGTTGCATTTAAATATATTTGAAAAAACTGATTTAAAATTTTATTTACTTTTAAAATTAGGATAATTTTGAATTTCTTTTAAAAACATTTTTTATAACATGGTTAATATTATTTACAAAAATTAAATTTTTAAGTTTTGTATTCTTTATTATATTAAAAATATTCTATTGTCAAATGAAATTCTATTTTCTATACAATGATTATAGGTACAAAAAATAGATATTTATAACATTTAATTTTATTTTTAATTTCAGAATTTTATAATTAAGAACTATTAATAATATAATATAATATAATATGTAATATACATATCATTTATTTAAATTTCAAATAAAATTTGATATAAGATATTGAATCGCATGTATGAAAATTTATCTCTATAATTGAAAAAAAATTTATGATATTGTTATTTTAATATCACAATATCTTAATTTTTTCAATTAAGATATTATTTTCATTTACTCTATTTTAAATGTTTTAGGAAATAGATTTGAAATTAAAGTAAAGTATTTTTTTTATAGAATTAATTAATTTAATGTTATTGAATATAACTTTAACAATTCTTCTTATTTATGATAGTTAAATTGATGACAATTTCAAATTTTAAAAAAAAATATTTTATCACATCATTTATATTATTTAAAAAATTTGATTTTAAAATTGCAATTTTTTATTTAATTAAATATAAAAATATATATATCATTTGTTGCATTTAAATATAAGTTTGCAAAAACTGATTTAAAATTTTATTTACTTTTAAAATTAGGATAATTTTGAATTTCTTTTAAAACATAATTTAATAACATGGTTAATATTATTTACAAAAAATTAAATTTTTAAGTTGTGTATTTTTAATTATATTAAATATATTCTATTATCAATTGAAATTGTATTTTCTATACAAAAATTATATGTACAAAAAATAGATATTTATAACATTTAATTTTATTTTTAATTTCAGAATTTTATAATTAAGAAATATTAATAACATTATATAATATATTGTGTAATATAAATATCATTAATTTAAATTTCAAATAAATTTGATATAAGATATTGAATCGCAAGTAAATGAAAATTGTAAAATGTTATAATATATGTTTTTGTTATGCATAAAGTCTTGTAGATTGCAAATACAAAAATTCCAAATTACCATACATGCTGTATAAAGTAAATTCCTCAATTGATGAACGGAATAAGGGAAAAGAAAATTTTAGATTTATTATAAATATTTTATATTATTATTTTTAAGATATAATTAAAGTATTGCAAATTTTTTAAAACACTCTTCTGTATTAAATAACTTTTCAATGATGATATTGAAAGATTATTTTTTTTCTTAGATTTTTTCCATTTAACATTAAATCAAAAAACAAATGACAAATAGTATTTAAGATATGTATTTAATTCTTTAAATAAATTTTGGATAATTATTTTTAAATTTAACTATACCGTTGATTTTCAAATATCATTTCAAATGAAAATCATCAAAAAACATACATTTTATTTATTCAAACAAAAGTCAGCCTTTCATCTGATTATTTGTTTATGTCATCTGATTATATGCAATGTCAGAAACGAATGACAACCTCATTATTTAATTAATTAAAACTGTAAAGTAAACAATTTTTAGTAGGAATTATTTACTTTTATTATACATGTTAAAATAGTAAATAAATAAATTTTAAACTAAAATTAATAATTGTCTAGGTGTCAACTTTCAGGTGATAAGTAAATATAATACAAGTTAATACATTTTTCATAGGTTGTGGTAAACATATAAATGCTCATTTGTTATGCTTTATTACTTGTTTTATTTTTAATCGCTTAGAGGTATTCGAGTTTTTAGCATTATTCATTAATAATTAAAATGAAATATTATCATAATTTTAATAATACAGCTCGTATATTGCCACATAAATATTCACTTAACCATGATTTAAATCGAACAATCATAAATGCATGTGATTACGTTCTTTTAAAGTCTACAATTTACGAATTAAAACTAATCTTGTCAGTAATTGGAGCATGTTACTAATTTTACATTAATTTTATATTTCTAACAATGCTTTTACTAATACAAAATTTATATTGCAAATGATTTTGAATAAATTAGGTATGTAAGTTGTCATAATTTTGTTAGGAAGTTTATTATTTATTTAATTACTTTAAAATTATTAGTTTTATTTATTTCCATATTTGAAAACTCATTTGAATTATATCACTGATTTAAAGCAATATTTACGAAGAAACTTTACCACGAAAAAACTAGATTTCAATTTTCAAACAGAAAGTAAGTTTTTTTAATATAACAATGAAATCTCGTCCGTTACATTAAATTTTAAAATTTTCTAAAATATCAATTAAATATCATAAAATACATCTCTAACAAAGTTTTTCAATAATCAGTGATGAATTTTATAACAAAAGCGAGATTGAATTTGATATAAGTTTACGTAATTTTGATGGGTCAAGAGCCCCATCACATGTCCCTTATAATGTATTCAAAATAAATTAATGAAAATAATATTTCAATACACTTCTTTGAAATGGTAAATTACATTTATTACATCTCGATTTTATCTATGACATTTCATTAATGAATAAGAAAATATCTTTACCAAAATTCAGAATTCCTTACAAAAATGTCTTATAGAAAAAAGCAAAATTATTTAAAATAAAATTACATGTTTTTAAACTGATTTTAATGCAAGACTAGCTCTAAATCCATTTTATTCTATCAAATGCTTTTTATTGAAAAACAATAAAATGCTTTAATGAAAATCAGAAATTCTTTAAAATATTTATTTTAACCAAAAAAACTAAATACGATTAAGAAATTGTATATGGCAATATTTAAATAATTAGTTTTAAGTAAATTAAATTAAGATATTTATTTAGTGTAATTATTTAAAACTCATTTGAGTTATAATTTTTGAATTATGTCGTTGATTCCTAAAAAAAGTATAGAATAAACTTAACAACAGAATAACAATTATTATTATTTTAAAATCAAAATAAAATTTCATTTTCCATAATGAGTTAATTGGATTTTAACTTGTAAAATAAAATTTTAAACTTAATAATTTTATTACAAACCTAAAATTACAAACCTAAAATTTAATCAGGTAATGAATTAAAATATTTAGTTATGGTGATAAATAAGTAAACATCTCTAACAAAATTTTGAATTTCTCTTAAAAAGTTATTTAAAATATGATTAAATTTTTATGTTTAAATTATTTATTAAAATAAATTTAATTTATTTAAATTTATATTTAATTCTATGATTTATGTTGTATTTATTTATTAGGTTTTTTAATTTTAATAATGTCGTTGCATCTTCATGAATGTTTAAAAAATATTTTACATCAAAAAACAAGATATTCACTTTCTAACAGAAGGCCAGTTTTTATTCCATATTAGCAGCAAACAAGATTTAACTTATTGGAATGATTAGTTGCCCCTTATGATATATTTCAGAAAAGAGAAATTGTATTTATATTATTTATTATTTTAGTATAGATTATTTAGATTATTATTTTTATTTATTTCCTTTAATTAAATTTAATTTATTTAAATTAATATTATTACTTTTTGAACGTTGTTATATTCATATATAAGGTTTTTATTTTTTAATAATAGCGTTGCTTATTAGCTAAGGTTTAAATAGAAATTTTATATCGAAAAACAAGATTTTTATTTTATAATTACAGCAACTTTTTATTCGATATAACAATCACAGTTTATTTTACTTATTATTGAATATACAGATATATTGTCTCTTCTAGTAAATATTTTTTTCTTTATTATATCAGTTGATTTTAAATAATCAAAAGGAAAATGTCTTGCAAAAATCAAATTATTTTTTAAAAAGGCTTTGTAATGTACAAATAAAAATGAGAAATTGAATTTCTATGATTTATTTAATTAAAATTAGGTTGAATAAATTATTATTATTATTTATATTAAGAATTATATTGTATTCATTCAATTATTTTTTCCATTTAAATTAGATCGTGGAATCATAACAAAGGCTTAACAAGAAACTTTAAATCAAAAAAAAACAAAACTACTTTTGATATAATGAGCAAACGTTATTTTATTTATTGGGTATCCTCATTTATTTGACCATTATATTATTTAAAATAAATAAATTAATTAATAAAATTACATGTTATAAAACCTCTATTTTAAATCGTTAATTACCTTTACCACCTCTTTATTTTATCACTAATTTATAAAGATCCATAAAGAAATATCTTTAACAATAATCCAAAATTCTATGAACAATGCTTTCTAACAAAAAATCAAAACAAAAATAAAATATTTTTTGAATAATTAATTTTATTAAATTTAGGTTATTTAAATGAAAACTTTTACTTCAATAAGTTATATTAAATTCATTTAAATTAAGTGTTTAATTCTTATTATATCGTATATTATTAATTGAAAATTAAGAAGAAACTTTACTTTAAATAACTTAAATGATAGTTTTCTAACAGAAAGTGAGATTTTTATATATCAGAAATCAAGAATTTATTTGTGCGATATCCTGATTACTTGTCCCTTATATTATATTTCAAAAAAAAGAAATTATATTTATATTCTTTATTAATTTAATAAAGATTATTTATAACATTCTTTTTATTGAAATTTAGTTTTTAATTCCTAATATATTGTATATTTCTAACTAAGATTTATGACAAAAACTTTACATAGAAAAATAAAAATTTTATTTTTTCAACAGAAAGCGTATTTTTTTTGTGATATTATCAGCAAACGTTAATTTAATTTTCGGATATCCTGATTATTTGACCCTTATAATATTTTTAAAAAAAATAAATTAATTAATAAAATTAAATATATAATACACTTATTTTATTTCTTATTTTGTTGGTGGTTTTTAAATTTATTGCTGGGTGTAAATAATTGAATTATTGTTCTGAATAATTTTGTTCAAAAATATATTGATGTGAATTGAATCAGATTAATTTGAAGGCTGCGTTGCTTGTTCGTAGCTCGAACCGAGCTCAATAATTGAAAAGGTTAAATCTATTGCAATTGGAATTAACAACGAATATTGCAGGAATTTATATTTGTTAATCACAGGTACATTTTCACCAAAATATAATGTACACAATCTTTGAAGCAATAAATGAAACTTTTAAATATGATTGAGGTTAAATATCGAATATTTTCAAAAAAGAACTTGGTGCAAATCAAAATATATTATCATTATCATTTATCATTATATTAATAAAAAAATGATTATTTTCTTTCTGTCTAAAATAGCTTTAGCTCATTAATCATTTATTTTGACCCACCGGTCTGGCAGGGAGAAACAAAACATGGGTATTTGCACTAATTATCATCCAATTTGGAATTTTAATTAAAAATATTTTTGTGAATAAAAAAAAATATCGGACGTGAATGATACGCCAATTCTATAATGTCACTTGGTGATTGCGATCGCTCAAGTGGAATTTTCATTTCATTTTTTTGAACTAATGTAATTTGTGTTTTTGTTATTTTTACTTTATAATAGTAATAAAATACTAGTTATTTTAATAATAGTAATTGTAATACTTTTAATAATAACAACAGTAATAATAATAAAAATATAATAATAGTAATAACAATAATTATTAAAATGTAATAATTGTAATTCTAAAAATAATTATAATAATAGTAATAATACTAATTTTTATACTTATATTTGGATACTAATTCAAATAACAATAATAATAATAATAATATTACCTTTGACGACCTTCTCTGACCAAATCAGGAGTACCCTCATAATGAATGGGTCCCTGAGGAAGAAGGAAAAATTCGCCGAAAAGGAAATATAATAATTCTAATAATAATAGTAATATTAATACTTTAATAAAAAATATTATGATAATGATAAAATTTATAATTATTAATAATAATTATAATATAAATAAAAACACTAATGATAAAAATTAAATTAAAAATAATGATTATAATGATAAAAATAATACCATTAGTTATAAAGATATTAATTATAATAATATTATTGATATTAATAATAATTATAGTTAGCATGATTTTCATACTAATAATTTTAAATAATTATAATAGTGATATCATTACATTATAAAGTTGCTAGATGACCGTCCACCGTCCTTGAACATAATGCTCAAACCATCTTTACTTTTATTTGTGTATATTTTATTTTTTATATTTTTAAAAAATGTTATATTTTATTTTAATATTTTAAAAATTAATTATTAGTTTAGGGAACCACAACAATTTTATATTTCAAAAAATTAAAAAATGATGGTAACTTATTTTTAAAAACAAAAATACGCCAGTTGTAAAATAGACATTTATTTTTCAAGACAATTAATATCGACGGTATAACCATTATCGTCAGGTCTCAAGAAAAAAAGAATTTTAAATCTGCATATACAGGCAAGCAGTGATTGAGTCATCATCTGATTATTATGTCATCTAAACACGCTTAATAGGGTTTTCGAGAGACCCATTTGCACATCAATCTTAGGATCTAAAGATCTGATATCATGTGCTTCACAGGCCACCCTCTCCCAATAGTTTTTAAAATGAGAACACAGAATTTTAAAATCATTTATGTTTATGTTTTCATTCGACTTACAACCCTTTTTGTGTTCTGCAATATTACTCCAACCTACATTCCGACCATGTTCTTGGATTCTCTTACAAAGATAACGTGACGTCTCTCCAATGTATGTGGCATTACACCCATTACATGTAAATTTATATACGAGATCCGAACATAATTCAAATAGGGTTGGAGATTAATTTAAAAATAATATCACAAACATATAAATTCCAAAATGTATTTTGTAATAAAAGGTTTCATATGCGCATTTAAAAATTTTATATTTTATACTTTTTTAGTTTAACAATTGATTTCCAATAATGAATAGGAAAATGTCTTCAACGAAAATATGGATTTCTCTGTAAAAGGCTTCCTAAAGTAGAAATAAAAATAAAAATAAGAAATTGAATATTTAAATAATTTATTTATTTTAATTTATCTATATTCATTTAAATTTAATTTTTATTTCTTATTAAATGGATAATTTTTAAATCGGAGATAAGAGGAAAATTTGATTGAGAAAGTGAGTTTTTACTCGATTTAATCAGCAAACATATTGTAAATTTATGAACGTTAAATTTAATTTTTTAAATACATATTTCATTTTGACTTGTTTATTAATTAATTGTAAACCTCGTCATATTATCAATTGATTTCAAATAATTAATAGGAAATTATCAAACGAAAATTTAAATTTCTCTGTAAAATTTTTTTTGTAACGTAGTAATCAACATAAAAATAAGAAATTGTTCTTCAATAATTTATTTAATTCAATTTAGTTTCATAGTAAATTAAATTTAATATCTCCATTTTATCAATGTATTTCTAATGACAAATAAGTAAAAATCTTTACCAAAATTATGAATTTCTCTGAAAAAAGCATTTACACGTTGAAATCAAAATAAAATTAAGAAATTATGTTTAAATTATTATTTAATTTAAATTAATATTACAATTTTTGAATTATGTTGTATTTATTTATTAGGTTTCTTAGTTTTAATATTAACGTACCTTCTTAACAAAGGTTTAAAAAACATTTTACATATTTTTATTTTTTTTACGGTAAGCCAATCTTTTATTTGATATAATAACCAAACCTTATTTTACTTATTATTGGATATATCTATAAATTGTCCGTTACAGTTAAACTTATTTTTAAAAACCATAAAATATGAAAAAATTAAAATAAGAAATTATATATATTATATTTTAAATAATTTATATATTTAAATAATTTATTTATATTTTATTTCGTTATTTTATTATGGGATTTTAAATGATCAAAGGGGTTTCAAATTTCAAAGGGAAAATGAAAACAAATAAATACAAAGTTTATTTTAAACAAATTAGGTATGCCTAATAGCGACAGCGATCAGATATCTCGAACTATAGTCGTTCATTGAAATATTTGGCCCTGATCCCGCGTCATCCCATGCGTCTCCCTGTAACGCAATCCACTGACCGGTATTGTGCTTGCTCCATGTAGTAGCGCAATATTTAACTAAAGTTTAATTAAATATTAAATTAAAATATTAAATAAATTAATTAATTAAATTAAAATATTTATATTTAAATAACAAAAAATTAAAAATAAATAAATAATTGTCTACACCATGAAAAAGAAGCTGATACTAATTGATACATTCTTTTTTCAAATGATTCCTATTGAACGAGATTCGTGAATTGTAAATTGCATATTGATTTGTTATAATCAATAAGAATTGTTATTTTGATACGTTTTTATAACACGATATAATCACACGAAAAAAATGATCCATATGTGCATGTGTGTAAATGTAAATGTGTTGATTGATTTTATGTGTGTTTAAATGTGATTTTTTATTGGAACGCCTATTTTTCGATTTTCAGCGATCTTCCAACTATCACTATCGGATTCTGAGTCCAAAATATTTTCCATATTAAATTTTTCCAAAAAAGTATTTTTAAAATTTGTAGTTTAAATCAGTATGAATAATGTTGTATGCATTATATATCTTAATATTCTTTGTAATGTGAATATTGATATTGTATTTATTAATGAACGTTTTACCAGTTTTTCTAGGTAAACTAGGTATTTAAAATCCTTGTTAGGATGAAGTGGACCAGTTATATAGATGTGTAAATACTCTACTTTGTCTATAATATCGTAATTTAACATTGTAAATATTGGTTTATAATTGCTCTTATTTCTATTGCAGGTGATGCAGTTTTGGACATAAGTTTTAACCTCTTTCCGCATTTTTGGCCAACAGGCTTGTATGTGCAGAAATTGATAAGTAGCCTTGTTTCCATAATGACCAAGTTCGTGAATGGTTTTGATACACTGAATCCTAAAATTTTCTGGTATCAGTGGTTTCTTTATTCCATTTATAGATTGATCGAACCAAATTTTTTGATATTTTTTACTATAAGGTAGTATTAGAGCATTCATTTAACACTTTGTCTTGTTGACCTTTTAGAGTTTCAATATCGAAAATATTTATAAATCTTATTTTATTGATATATGATCATGGAAAAAAATCGGCGACTAAATTTGTTTTTCCTGGAATGTATTGTATATTACAATCAAACTGTGACAAAAACAGATTTGATGCAACTGTCATGGTTTACCATATTAAACAGCTTTGTTTAATGGTTTATGGTCAGTATATATGTGAAAACTGCGATGTTCCAAGATGAATTGATAGTGTTTAATTTAACGAAAGATTGGAAAAAGTTCTCGATCAAAAGTGGAGTATCGCGTCTCTGCAGATTTTAATTTCTGTGAGAAAAAAGAAACAGGAGAATCAGCATCATTGATCTTTTGAATAAGTTTTGCGCCTATGGCTGTGTTAGAAGCATCTGTTGTTAAAGTTAGCCAGCTATCGTTTTGTAACCCAGTAATTTTCTTTAGCTCAAGTTTGATATTTTAGAATGCATTCATGAGTTCGTCATTCCATTTTACTTTAGCATATTTGATTTTGTTTTTTGTTCATTCGGAAATGGGTGCTAAAATTTCTGAACAATGTGGAATGGATTGGTGATAAAAGTTAAACATTCCACAAAATCTTCTTATATCCCGCACAGTTTGTGGTGGTGTAACTACCATTTTTGCATCCAAATTGTCCTGAATTGGAGTGATATTTCCTTTGCTGATGTTGTGACCAAGAAATTGATATCTTCCCTTAAAAAATTACATTTATCAATATTTACTTTTAATCCATTTTCAGTGAGAAGATCCAGTACGATCTTTAAGTGAGTGAAATTTTCTTTATGAATTATGCTTCTAATAAGGATGACGACTACATAACTGACTAGGCATTGAGTTTTGGAAAATATTTGGTCCATACACCTCTAGAATGTAGAAGCAGCATTTTTAAGGCCAAATGGCATACAACAATATTCGAATAATCCGAATGGTGTGTATGAGGGGTTAATTTTAAATTTTTATCTCGCCTGAATAGTTTATTATTTTTTTTAATTTAAAGGGTAAAATATTTTTATGTTAATTTGCTTA
>MQRK01242013.1:0-14916 GCA_001938485.1 Girardia tigrina | reverse complement strand
ATCTAAATAATATTAAATATCTTAAAATTAAAAATGTCAAGAAAACAAAAATATTAAATATTTATTTATAAATAAAAATATTTTTAATAAGCAATTTTAAAAATTGATTTTGAAAATAGTTTAAATAATTTTTTGAAATAAATTTTCAGGATTTTAAAAATTAAATCGAAAAGAATTTAATAGATTAATTTGGGTCGAGATAATTAAATTAAATTAACAGGAAAATTTGTTTTAGAAATGTGAATTGTTATAGTAATAAATTTTAGTGTTAAAAAAATGAATTCCGATATAGACGTTGCAACCACTTCTCAGTGTGATAATGGCGGTCTTGTGGATATCTTCTTCGACCATTGTTACTTGATGGTACACCTTCTCGAGATTGATCTTGGTAAAGTACGTTGCCGAGGAGAGTCTGGTTGTCACGTCTTTCAGTAGAGGCAGCGGGTACTCGTCTTTAAGTGTTATTGCGTTACGATGACGATAATCACTGGAGTATCTCCAAGAGTTTTTTTCCATGAGAAGAGCTGAAGACCAATTTGATGAAGATTGACGAATACTTCCCTCATCCAACAACTGCCCGAATATTTCTTTAGAAACTTTTAAATTCTCCGATGAGACTTGTCTGACTTTAGTATGTACTGGATAACCCTTAGTTACAATACGATGCATTCAGCCATTCATTTTTGGAGTATGTTTTGTTGTATCTATGTTCTTTTTATAATACTCTAACAAATCAAATATTATTGGGTTTGTTATCCATTTAATATCAAATAACAAATTCCGATTATATGATTTATTAACTATAACACCATATCAATAATCTCGACTATTTAATGGAGAAAATACAAGGAAAATTCAAGTTTTTTAGCATTATTCATTAATAATTAAAAAGAGATATTATCATAATTTTAATAATACAGCTCGTATATTGCCACATAAATATTCACTTAAACTTGATTTAATTCGAACAATCATAAATGAACATGATTACGTTCTTTTTTAAAGTCTATCATTTACAAATTAAAACTAATCTTGTCAGTAATTTGAGCATGTTTTAATTAGCTTTTCCAAGAAAAACATTTTTATTTTGTTTTTTTTATTAAATCGTTAATTACCTTTACTACGTATTTATTTTATCGTGATTTTTTAATCATTTAAGGTAAAAAAGTGGTATTATTATATTTTATAAATTCATTTAAAACAGGTGTGGCATATTCTTTGTAATGTCAATATTGATATTATATTTATTAATGAACTTTTAACTAGTTAAAAAATTTAATTAGCGTTTCCGAGAAAAACACTATTTTATTTTGATTTTTATTAAATCGTTAATTACATTTACTACGTCTTTTTTATCGTGATTTTTTTAATCATTTAATGTAAAAAAATGGTATTATTATTTTTTTTTAAATTTATTTAAAACAGCTGTGGCATTTTTTGAATTTCAGCGTTATTAAAAAATTCAAACATAAAGACAGTGTCAATCTTAGTAAAAGAAATATACTTTTCCCATTTTTTAAAAATAAATTCTTATTAATCAATGAGTTAAATAAATTAATTAAATTATTATTAAATAAATCAATGGAAATAATGCATGATATATAATTCCGTTATATCGAATAATTTTTACCCATTGGGTACTTTCGGTTGATGTGCTGGTACGTGGATATCGGTTCGATCGATCAATTGTGTTTATAATCATAGACTCTGCAAAAAGTCAAAACACTTTTATTTTGTTTTTTCATAAAAAAATCCCTGAAGTTAATTTTTATCCTTAAAAAATTACATATTATAAAATTACATATCATTAATTAAATATTAAAATAACATATAAAATTATTACATATTTTAATCTCTCGGATGGTAGCTTCGTGCCACTGACCATTCGATCAAGCACATTTACCAGTGATCCGAATCTGTGGTTCCTCTCGTACTGAACAGAATTACTATTGTAATGACGGTTTATATAGTAGGGTAAAAATAACCTGTCTCACGACGGTCTACACCCAGCTCACGTTCCCTATTAGTGGGTGAACAATCCAACTGAATTGAATTACCTTTATACCTTTTTATTTTATCTTGATTTTTTTAATTATTAAAGGTAAAAAAAATTGTATTATTATTTTTTTTAATTTGATTAAAAACAGCTGTGGCAATTTTTGAAATTCAGCTTTATTAAAAAATTCAAATATAAAAACAGTGTCAATCGTATTAAAATAAATATACTTTTCAATTTTTTTAAAATAAATTATTATTAACCACTGAGTTAAATAAATGATTTAAATCATTATTAAATAAATCAATGGAAATAATGCATAATTCCGTTATATCAAATCGGGTTGCATTTCAGTTGGTGTGCCGGTATACGAATATACGTTCAATCGATCAATGAATTAGTCGGTTGGTTCATCGGTCCATCGGTAGTGTTCTGTTATTTCGGATATTTGATCCCTTCCGAATAAGTTGTTAGTCCTTGTTTGTAGCATTCGAATCCATGTTTGAAAGATTCGTTTTGATAAAGCAGAATCGCAATCTTCGTAATCGTGAGCATTGTGTTCATAATCATAAACTCAGCAAAAAAAACTCTTTTCACGCTTTTTTATTTTGTTTTCTTTTAAAAAAATTCGTGAATTTTATTTTTATCCTTAAAAAACATATTATAAAACTTCTATTTTAAATCGTTAATTACCTTTTCTTCCTCTTCATTTTATTGTGATTCTTTTTCATCCATAAAGGTAAATAAATTATTTTATTATCTTTTTAATTCGATAAAAGCAGGTGTGGCATTTTCTGAATTTCAATGTTATTAAAAAATTCAAACATAAAAGAAGTGTCAATCTCAATAAAAGAAATATACTTTTCCAATTTTTTAAAAATAAATTCTTATTAACCAATGAGTTAAATAAATTAATTAAATTATTATTAAATAAATCAGTGGAAAATATACATATTACATAATTCCCTTATGTAGATTAATTATTACCTATAGGGTTTTTTTTCTGTTGGTCGGCCGGTATACGGATATTGGTTCGATCGATCAATGAATTAGTCGGTTGGTTCATCAGTCCTTCTGTATTCTTCTGTCCCGTAGGATATTTGATCGGTTCCGTATGAGTTGGTTGTCCTAGTTTCTAGCATTCGAATACCCGTTTGAAAGATTCTTTTGTATCATGCAGAATCGCCATCTTCGTAGTCGTTAAATTTTTGTTCATGATTATTCGTTTCATGAAAGCTAACGGTGGGCGAACAAAAATATTCGTCATATATATCTGGTCACCAAGAAGTTCAAACATTATCTAGAAGGTTGCACCTTTAAGATTCTATTTTTTTACGGTAAGCCAATCTTTTATTTGATATAATAATAAAACCTTATTTTAATTATTATTGGATATATCTATAAATTGTCCCTTACAGTTAATTTATTGAAAAGTAAATTTTTTTTAAATACATTTTATTTCTTTATTTTATTATTGGATTTTAAATGATCAAAGGTAAAATGAAAAAAATAAATACAAAGTTTATTTCAAACAAAGTATTTCAAAGCCGTTCTAAAGAACTTATCCAACAAGCGTCGATAGAGACTATCAGTTTTGTTCATGTCCTCAGTCAATGTGTGTAGGTTATGAAGGAAATGAGTAACAATTAATTTTCTCTTTGCGATATTCTTTTCATCTGACAGTAAGTGAAACATGTTTATTCTCTCAGCCTTAACAAAAGTGGCAACTGCAGTACATTGACAATTAATTTTACTTAAAAGATATTATACCAGTGCCCAAAGTTTTCACTAGAGGTAAAGTACTCCATCAATATTGGTGGTAGGAGGAAGATCTGTTTCTGTTGGATGTTGTCAGATTCTGGAGGAGTAATATGAATTTTGTTGTTTGTCTCGCCAGGGTAATCGTCATCTACTGACTTACTTCAGTTTGGTATTCTTTCAATAACGTTATTTGATCCCTCTGTGATTGTCGGCGTTTCACTAATATCATTAGTAGTTGTCCTTAGAATTTCGGCCTTCTCCAAACATTAATTTGGCGATTCTGCCGAACAGGAACCCGAAATTTTTAACGGGTGTTAATAAGTGATTTTCTGTCTTTTTTAAACAAATATTTCTGGCTATTTTCGTTTTTTAAATCCTCTTTTTTACTAAAATAAATTTTTTTATTCGAATAAAAATTTTATTTGGGTATATTGTATTTTTAATAATAGGATTTAATTTAATGTTGTCATTTCCACTATCTTTTTTTCCAAAATTTTCTTTAAAGCTTGGTATTTTTTTTCTGGAATTTCGATCTCGTAAGAATATTTTTTATTGGAACGCCTATTTTCGATTTTCTAGCGATCTCCCAACTATCACTATCCAATTCTAAGTTAAAAATATTTTCATTTTTAAATTTTTCCAAAAAAAGTATTTTTAAAATTTCTAGTTTAAATCAGTATGAATAATTTTGTATGTTGCATTATCTATCTCAATATTCTTTGTGGTGTCAATATTGATATTGTATTTATTAATGAACTTTTTACTAGTTAAAAATTTAATTAGCGTATCCAAGAAAAGCTCATCAAAAAACTCTTTAATTTTGTTTTTTATAAAAAAAATTCCTGAAGTGATTTTTTAATCCGGGAAAATCATTAAAGGTAAAAAATGGTATTATTATTTTTTTAAATTCATTAAAAAAAGGTGTGGTATTTTTTGAATTTCAGCGCTATTAAAAAAAATCCAACATAAAAACAGTGTCAATCTTATTAAAAGAAATAAACTTTTCCAATTTTTTTTAAAATAAATTATTATTAACCAATAAGTAAAATAAATTAATTAAATTATTAATCCGGGAAAATCATTAAAGGTAAAAAATGGTATTATTATTTTTTTAAATTCATTAAAAAAAGGTGTGGTATTTTTTGAATTTCAGCGCTATTAAAAAAAATCCAACATAAAAACAGTGTCAATCTTATTAAAAGAAATAAACTTTTCCAATTTTTTTTAAAATAAATTATTATTAACCAATAAGTAAAATAAATTAATTAAATTATTATTAAATAAATCAATGGAAATATTACATAATATATAATTGCGTTATATCCAATAATTATTCCACATCGGGATGTTTTTCGGTTCGTGTTCCGGTATACGGATATCGGTTCAATTGATCGATGAATTAGTCGGCCAGTTCATCTGTCTATCGGTAGTGTTCTGTTCCATTCGATATTTGATTGGTTCCGTGTCAGTTGTTTGTCCTTGTTTCTAGCTGCTGATTCCCCATTTGATCGATTATTTTGATCCAGCAGAATCTCCATCTTCGTAATCATGAGCAAGGTGTTCATAATCTCATTGAGCTTCTCATTGTTGTTGTTGATAAAGTGATCCATTGGAATCTTCACGATTATCTCCACGAGTCTCATTGTAGTTACTGATATTTCCAGGTTCAGTGACATCCTCTTTTTAGTGAAAGGCGAAAGATAGAATTTTTCATGGTTGTTACTAAAAATCCGAATGCCTCTGTAAAAATATTTGTAACATACAAATCAAAATAAAAATGAGATATTGTTTTTCAATAATAAATTTATTGAAATTTAGTTAATTAATTGAATTTATATTATTAAAATTATTATTTAATTAAATTTAATTTATATATTATTTTTTGAAATATTTTGTATTTATTAATCAGGTTTTTTAAGTTTAATAATATTGTGGCTTCTTAGCAAAGGTTGAAAAAGAAGTTTTACATAAAAAATATTTCATTTTCTAATGAAAATCAAACTTTTTTACTGGGTAAAATAATTACTAAAAAATCAAATTACGTTTAAGAAATTGGTTTTAAAGTATTTATTTAATTATTTTCAACCCATTTAACTTAAAAATGTATATATACTTATTACTTTAAACACATTTGAATATATATATAAATTTTTTAAATAATTATACAGTTGATTTAAAATATTTTTACGTAAAAATACAAAAGAATAACTTAAATTATCTCTTACATTATATTTCAGAAAAATACATAAACTAATAAAGTTAGATATTTAAAATACCCATTTAAGTCAATTATTTTCTATAATACCTCTTAATTTTTTAATGAAAAATATAAAAATATCTCACAAAAATCTGAAATTCTATATAAAGTCTTGTAACGTAGAAATCAAGATAAAAATACGATATTGTATTTAATTTTTTAATTAAATTTATGTTTCTTAAAACAAAAATTTTATTTAAATAAGTTTTTACTTTTATATCGTACAGTTTATGTTTATATCGTATATATAATAAGAAACTTTACTTTAAAAAAAACAAAAAAAATTATTTTTTAACAGATGAGTTAAATAAAATAATTAAATTATTATTAAATAAATCATTTGAAAATATACATATTACATAATTCCCTTATGTAGATTAATTATTACCCATGGGGTTTTTTTCTGTTGGTCGGCCGGTATACGGATATCGGTTCAATCGATCAATGAATTAGTCGATGGTTCATCGGTGCATCGGTAGTGTTCTGTTCCGTCGGATATTTAATCGGTTGTTTGTCATTGTTTATAGCAGTCGATTATTCGTTTGAAAGATTCTTTTTGATCCTGCAGAATCGCGATCTTCATAATCGTGAGCATTGTGTTCATAATCATAAACTCAGCAAAAAACTCTTCAAACACTTTTTTATTTTGTTTTTTATTGAAAAACATCTGTGAGATTTATTTTTATCCTTAAAAAACATATTATAAAACCTCTATTTTAAATCGTTAATTATCTTTTTATCTCTATTTTATCGTTATTTTTTGAATCATTAAAGGTAACAATATTGGTATTATGATTTTTTTAAAATTTATTAAAAACAGCTGTGGCATATTTGGAATTTCAGTGTTATTAAAAAATTCAAACATAAAAACAATATCAATCTTATTAAAAGAAAAATACTTTTCCAATTTTTCAAAAATAAATTATTATTAACTAATGAGTTAAATAAATTAATTAAATCATTATTAAATAAATCAATGTAAATAATGCATAATATATTATATTCCCTTCGTGAGCATTGTGTTCATGATCATAAACTCTTGAAATGTCAATATTGATATTATATTTATTAATGAACTTTAAGCTGGTTAAAAAAATTATTTAGCGTGTCCGAGAAAAATACTATTTTATTTTGTTTTATATTAAATGCTTAATTACCTAAACTACCTCTTTATTTTATCGTAATTTTTTAATCATTAAAATTAAAACAAATGATATTATTATTTTTCTAAATTCATTAAAAACCTATTATTATCATTAATGATAAAGAAGACACCTATTTTAAATTATAATATATCTTTGATACAACTAAATTTTATCAGTGGATATTCATAATAAAAAATGAATTGTTTGAAACGAAAACCGTTTTTTAAAAGGTCATCTAAAATAAAAATTAGAAATTGTATTTCAATAATTTATTAGAATTTAGGTTTTTTAAATCAAAATGTTATTCTTGGAATTATACTTTTATTCTATTCAAATTAGATTGTTGATTTGAAACTAAGGTTTAACAAGAAAAATGAAATTATAGAACACATTTAAATTTTCTAACAAAAAACGAGTTTTTATAATATAAAATCAGCAAATAGGATTTTAATTATTTGATATCTTGATTACTTGTGTCATATTATATTTCAGAAAAATAAAATAATTAAGAAAAGTACACATTTGAAACTTTTATTTTAAATCTTTTGTTACCTTTACTACCTCTATTTAATCAATAGATTTTCAATGATCACAAGGAAAATGAATCTAACAGTAATTTTAATTTCTCTGTAAAAAGCTTTGTAACGTACTAATCAAAATGAAAATGAGATATTTCAATAATTAATTTAATTAAATTTAGATTATAAAAATTATTACAAATAAACTTTTAAAAAATTAGATTTTTATTAAAAACAAGTCAACGTCATTTAAAAATATATATTTCGATGGTTTAAACTTCTTATTTCTTAAACGAAAAATATATTATCACAAAAAAATAATTTTTAAATGGGTGTTTATTGGTTTTTAATAAAGCCAATTTTTTATTCCATTATAGGATATACTTATTATAGGGTATACCGATAAATCGCCCCTTGTAGTAAATTTATGAAAAGTAAAATTAAATTTTTAAATACATATCTTACTACGACTTATTTAAAAGTAAATTACATTTAAAACCTCTTTATTTTATCAATTGATTTTAAATAATCAATAGAAAAATATGAAACAAAATTCTATTTTTTTTATAAAAAGCTTTGTAACACGCAAATCAAAATAAAAATGAGATATTGTATTTTAATAATTTATTCAACCTATTTCAATAACATAAATATGCACTTATAGGAGACTCATTTTAAGAGGAATAGAAAGGTGTATTTTTGAAATAATTTCATTCAAAGGTAAAATATTTTTACTAGAAAAATCATTTCCTTAGACCAATGTGAAATATAATTGTTATATTGTTATTTTAAAGATATAATTACAGTATTGCGAATTTATTAAAACCCGTTTCTGTATTAAATAACTTTTCAATGATGATATTGAAAAATTATTTTTGTTTCTTTGATTTTTTCCATTAAACATTAATTCAAAAAATGACAAATTGTATTTAAAATATATATTTAATTCTTTAAATAAATTTTGAATAATTATTTTTAAATTTAAGTATACCGTTGATTTTCAAATATCATTTCAAATGAAAATCATCAAAAAACATACATTTTATTTATTCAAACAAAAGTCAGCTTTTCATCTGATTTAACCCAGCAATGTCAGAAACGAATGACAACCTGATTATTTAATTAATTAAAACTGTAAATAAACTTGAAAAAAGATGGCAATTTTTTATTATAAACAAATAAACGCCATTTAAAAATATATTTTAGGATAATATATTTCGACGGTTTAACCGTCATCTTCGATCTTGAAATCAACAGATAACATTTTAAATTTAAAAATTATTTCTCAATCATTTAAAGTTGAGAATATGTTTTGCAATAAATCACATACTCCTTTAGGATTGTGTTCGGACATTGTTTATCAATACACATGTAATGGGTGCAATGCCACATACATCGGAGAGACTGCCCGTCATCTCTGCAAAACGAGTTTTCGATTAGACTAACGTAAGTGATTGCACAATCATTCATTTCTTATATAAAAGCAATAAAAAAGAACATAATCAGTGATTGATGATGACGGTTAAACCGTCTAAATATATTATCCTAAAATATATTTTTAAATAGCCTTTACTTGTTTATAAAACTGTAAAGTTATCAATTTTTAGTAGGAATTATTTACTTTTATCATCTTTGTTTAAATGTTAAATAAATAAATTTTAAACTAAAATTAATAATTGTCTAGGTGTTAACTTTCAGGTTCATCGGTGCATCGGTAAAGTTCTGGTCCGTCGGATATTTAATCGGTTGTTTGTCGTTGTTTATAGCAGTCGATTATTCGTATGAAAGATTCTTTTTGATCCAGCACAATCGCGATCTTCATAATCGTGAGCATTGTGTTCATAATCATAAACTCTGCGAGAAACTCCTTTAACACTTTTTTATTTGTTTTTTTTCATAAAAAAATCCCTGAAGGTAATTTTTATCCTGAACAAATTACATATTATAAATTACATAATATAATTAGATATAATGAAATTGTTACATATTTTAAATCTTTAGTTACTTTTACTCCTTTTTTATTTTATAGTAATTTTTTTAATCAATAATGGTACAAAATAATGTATTATTATTTTTTTCAATTTCATTGAAAACAGATGTGGCAATTTTTGAAATTCAGCTTCAATAAAAAATTCAAACATAAAAACAATGTGAATCTTATTGAAAGAAATATACTTTTCCAATTTTTTAAAAATAAATTATTATTAAACACTGAGTTAAATAAATTAAATAAATAATTATTAAATAAATCAATGGAAAATAAACCTATTACACAATCCCATTATGTCGATTAATTATTAACTATCGCGTTTTTTTCTGTTGGTCGGCTTGTATACGGATATCGGTTCGATCGATCAATGAATTAGTCGGTTGGTTCATCGGTCCATCGGTAGTGTTCTGTTATTTCGGATATTTGATCGGTTTCTTATGAGTTATTTGTCCTTTATTCGTTTGAAAGATTCTTTTTGATCCAGCAGAATCGTTATCTTCGTAATCGTGAGCATTGTGTTCATAATCATAAACTCAGCAAAATACTCTTTAAACACATTTTTATTTTGTTTTTTATTGAAAAAAAATCTGTGAGATTTATTTTTATATATAAAAACATATTATAAAACCTCTATTTTAAATCGTTAATTATCTTTTTTACCTCTATTTTATCGTTATTTTTTGAATCTTTAAAGGTAACAAAATTGGTATTATGAATTTTTTAAAATTTATTAAAAAGAGCTGTTGCATTTTCGGAATTTCAGTGTTATTAAAAAATTCAAACATAAAAAGAATGTCAATATTATTAAAAGAAAAATACTTTTCCAATGTTTTAAAAATAAATTATTATTAACCAATGAGTTATATATATTAATTAAATCATTATTAAATAAATCAATGGAAATAATGCATAATATATAATTCCGTTATATCGAATTATTTTTACCCATCGGGTTGCTTTTCGTTTGGTGTGCCGGTATACGGATATCGGTTCAATCGATCAATGAATTAGTCGGTGGTAATTTTGATAATATCGTTGATTCTTAAATTTTTAAAAGAATATTTAAATTTAAAAAAACAAAAGTTTTACTTGTCCTACAGAAAGCCTGTTTTTTTGATATATTTGACAAACTTGATTTTAGTTATTAATAGATATTACGATTACATCTTTACTGAAATTCTGAATTTGTCTTAAAGAAGCATTTACATGTAGAAATCAAATTAAAATGAAGAAATTATTTTTAAATTATTATTTAATTCAATTTAATTTATATTATTATTTATTGAAATATGTTTTATTTATTAATCAGTCTTTTTAATTTTCATAATATCGTTTCTTCTTAGTAAAGCTTGAAAAACAAGTTTTACACAAATAACAAATTTTAATTTCTAACGAAAATCCAATTTTTTTCTCTATAAAATAACTACTTAAAAAACAAAATACGTTTAAGAAATTGTTTATAAAGTATTTATTTAATTATTTTCAAGTCATATAATTTAAAAATGTATATATATTCAAATAATTACTTTAAACACATTTGAATTATTATATTTTTTGAATAATACAATTAATTTAAAATATTATTATCTAAAAATACAAAAAATAACTTAGTCTGGATGTCAGATTTGCAAATAACAGCTAACGTGTTAAATGCGATTGAAAAACTTTCAAATTTAAATTGTTATAATAGTTTTACTCAACTATTATAGTTATTTTTATGTGTGACCGCCTCCGCCATCCTGATAGCTTCCAATATCCAAATAGATTTTCTCATATACAAAGTTTCCTAAATTCAGAAATCAATCGCCATCTAAGTAACATTCACTACTCAGATTTCAAAAATCAAAACAATTTAAATTAAAAATTTTATTATTAATTTTCTAAAATGCAGGTAAATTACTTGATTTCAATAAGCTATTAAAAGTTATATTAAAAGATCAATAAATAAGAAATAATTATTTTTATTATTATAAAATTGTATATTACTCTGATTAATTGATTTAATCGTAATGCTAAACATGTTTATCAACTTAAATTTTTATCAATATAAATTAACTAACAAATTTAATTAAAATCAAAACTTAAAAGCCAATAAAAACGTTTATTAATTTCGACGGTTTAACCGTCATCGTCAGAACAAATGATTTTTCAAACGAAATTTACTTATATAGTGCAGTTAATGTTTATGTAATCTATTCGTAATCAGTACATCATTTAAAAACTCTCAACAAAGTTGTAGAGAGTGCAGTTTGAACGTTAATTTTAGGATCCAAAAATCTAATATATAACGCTTCACATGTCACTCTCTCCCAATAATTTTTAAATTGAGTGCACAGAATTTTAAAGTGTTGTGTAGTTATATCTCCTTTACAATGTCTTCTATGTCCTGCAATGTTATTTCCACCTTCATTGCGACTGTGTTCCTGGATTCTCATACAGAGATGGCGTGAAGTCTCTCCAATGTATGTGGCGTTACACCCATTACATGTATATTGGGAAATGATATCGAAATCCAGGAACACAGTCGCAATGAAGGTGGAAATAACATTGCAGGACATAGAAGACATTGTAAAGGAGATATAACTTCACAACACTTTAAAATTCTGTGCACTCAATTTAAAAAATATTGGGAGAGAGTGACATGTGAAGCATTATATATAAGATCTTTGGATCCTAAAATTAACGTTCAAACTGCACTCTCTACAACTTTGTTGAGAGTTTTTAAATGATGTACTGATTACGTAACGATTGCATAATCATTAACTGCACTATATAAGTAAATTTCGTTTGAAAAATCATTTGTTCTGACGATGACGGTTAAACCGTCAAAATTAATAAACGTTTTTAATTGGCTTTCAAGTTTTGATTTTAATAACTTGCCAATTTTATTTCAATTTATTCAAAATTTAATTAACCTAAATTATTTAAGTTTATTTTACAAAAATTTATTACTTAAATACATAAATACTTTTTCAGCATTAAAACTAATTAACTCATTTTATTTAACTCATTTATTTAACAATTTATGTCTTTAATTTTTTCAAACTAATTTGAATTTGTTTATTTATTTGAATAATATCATTGATTGAAAAAATATTTCTTTTACATTACAAATAAATGTATATATGTATCCATTATTTTCTAAACCCTAAGTGCTAATTATTAATAATTTTTCATAAACCTTATTACCGCTCCATTTGATAAATAGCTTTTTATTAATGATTAGGTAAAGTACTCTAACTTTAAACAGGATTTATAACAAACAAATGTTTTTCACCGGAGAATGCAAAATACGATTTAAATTATATCGTTAATTCTTAACCATAATAATAAGATGAAAATTAATTAAAAATGAAAATTATTTTTTTTTAAAAGCATTATCTGATAATATAAATACGACTGAGAAAGTTTTATATTAAGTTTTTATTTTAATTTTCTATTAGTATTTTAAATAATCTTACAAAGTTTTGCTTTGAAAATATTTTTAATGGACATTTGGAAAACTTTCTCTATATAAATTTTCTTTCAACAACATAATATACAATAGGGTTGTAAAATTACGATTTAGTAATTTTACAAAAAATATGTAACAAATATTATTAAAGTAATTTTATATTTTATAACGCAGACTTAATTTTCTAATGAAAAATACAAAATTATGTATTTGAATATACTGTCATATTTAGTCAGATAAAACGTTTTAATGTGGTTCAGATGATTTTCCTAAATAACAAGATGAAAATTAATTAAAAATGAAAATTAATTTTTTTAAAAAGCATTATCTGATAATATAAATACATTTTTTTATATTTTAGATCCAAATAATATAGATCCAAATATAGATCCAAATGAATAACTATAATAAACTTAGATAAATATAAATATATTTTGAAATCAAATTACTTAATTTGGATTTTTTTTTAAAAATTTGATTTATTATATAATTTGTCGATTTATGTATATTTTGAAATTATTTAAAAACCACATTTTGATGAAATAAATTTTTTATTTAAAAATTTTAAATTAACATAAAATACATTAATATAAAGATTTAAATCAAATATTACACATTATAACAATTATTATAATAAAGTACATTCAATATAGAAAACCTTTTTGATAATAAGAAAAAAATGTTTTCACTAAAATTTATTTGCAAAAAAAATTTACATTGTTATGTTATAATGTTAATATATATTATTTATCCTTTTTATGAACTAGTAAATCAAAATATTAAAATTTTTATATCCATTATTTATGCAAACAGAACTGTACTCTGCCAACAATGTTTTCAAAATTAAATTTTTATTAAAAAATACAATAAAAATTTATATATACTAATAATGTAAAGGTAAAAATAAATATTTTGCAATTTATATCGTTCAAGGACAACAAAATTTTCGTTTTTCTTAATTTGAACTACAAAATTTTTTTTCGATCAATTAAAAAAATATATACTTATAAATGCAAATAATCAAAAAAAATAAAAAAAATTAAATATCTTAATTAATTGTTTAAATAATAAAATAAAAATTATATCATTTATTGAACCAATTATTGAAAGAAAGGTAATTATTGTTATTTCATCAATAAAATTATTAAACTTTAAAAGACGACTAAAAAATTTGAATAAAACTGACTTCATTGTTTAATTATTTACATTTTGTTAAAAGTAAATATTATTTTAAATAATGGTAAATATTATTAATCTGTAATGAATATGCAAATATATTATGTACATGTTATATATTCATTTTTAGAAAAATTATGTTATCTCTTTAATTTCATTGAAAAATTGAAATGCATTCTTATTTCTTGAAAATTGATATTCTGTAATAACTGTAATAAACTGTTAAATTGTAAACCACTCTTATTTCTAAAAAACAGATTTTCTAGTTTTATTTTATCACCACTTTTTTGTTGAAATAATCAAATTTTATCACAACTGAATATTTCAATGACAAATTGCATTGCGCTCTTATTTTCAAAGAAACCAAAACAAAGAAACTCAAGACAAAGCGAGGAGAGACAATAATCTATATAAAAATTCGATAAATCTAAAGAGATATATCACCAAATATTTTCATTTGTAGAAAAATGTCGTTAGCTCTTTATTCGCGTATCAAAATATAGCAAGTGATACACCATTTTTCTTGTCGTGACGTGCCCAATAAGATTCTATAGATTTCATTGCGAAAATCCAAGTGCTACATTTTTCGAAAAATCTGAAAAAATTGATTTTTCTGTGA
>MQRK01242006.1:0-10044 GCA_001938485.1 Girardia tigrina | reverse complement strand
GGAGCTACTGGGGCATCCGGATGTCTTTGGGTCGTTTCGTCGATGGTCGATCTTATGGCAGAGATGGAAAATGTCGAAGTCACATTATTTTTTAAATATGTTATATTTGCATATTTATGTATCAAATCTTTCAACAATATAAATAAAAACATCCTCCCGTTTTCGGTGCCCCATAGGGGGGACAAGCACTGCGCTTCTGCAACACTTTTCTTTCAAATTATGCATATAAAGTTTGTCAAAGGACAAAACATCACTTGGACAAAATATCACAAATAACTTTAGGGTTAGGGTTATGGATTAAGGTTAGGGTTACAGTTAGAGTTTAGGGTTAGGGGTTATGATGCTGAAACGTAGATAATCTACATTTTAAATAAATTAGATTCAGATAATAAGAATTAAAATAATCAACCATCTCGGTAGAAGAGACACAATCCAAACATTCTTCACAATTAATATTTAGATTTTAAATGTTTAAAATATATTGCAATAATTTCACATGTAATGTTTGGTAATTGTGATATTTTGTTCTAGTGATCCTTTATCCGAGTGAACTTTTGTAATGTGCTTTTTTGTCCTAGAACCCCTACCAAAATACGACCAGAATAATTATTAACAATTTATTAATAAGCGATTGATTAGAGTAGATATTCTTCACTGTATGTAGGAAAACAATACCTCGATTAGTCACTCGTGATTTATTGGAATAGATTTTGTGATTGTGACAATTTGTGAATTGTGTTCGTTAGATAATCGATGGCGGAGATATGTTTGTTGATGATTGATAATGAATTGTGTGAGGTACGTGATCAATAAAAAAGTTCATAACATTAATATTATATTTTAAAATATTTTTCAACAACAATTTTTTAAATCTAGTTTAATGAAGTATTTTAAAATCTTTACAATTATAAAATTTTTAATCTTTTATATGTTTTAAGCGTTACGTTTTTAAAATTCAAAAATTTACGAGCTCATCAAAATTCTAACAAATGGTATTCTTGGTAGTATTTGTCCTAGATTATTGTCGACTTGAAATCTTTTATCTGTGCGATATTTCTGTGAAAGGAATTAATAGCTTTTTTAACTTTCTCTGTGAGACATTTTATCACTGACTCCCGATAAAACGTAATTTTCTTTTTTCTTTCTCGTTATTTATAACAGGGAGGGGTTAAACATTTGTTTCCGAGTTCAATCGACATCTTTATTTTCTGATCCCACACAATCTAATTGTTTTAAATTATAGAATTCCTCGTAGATTAATTTATGGAGTGGGTAGTTAATGGATTCCACTATACAAACATTGATTGGTATCCTTCAAACTGCTGGTGAATAGTTTCCACAATCATCTTCTCACTATACAGAAAGACTAACTACGATAAAACATGTTTAACTCAAATAGACAGATACATTGCATTTATTTTGTAATTTTTTAAAGAAAGTAATCATTAATTCATTTATCAGTGATAAATTATCACTTATTCAAAGTGAAGGAACAAGTGATATTTATTTTGAATGTCAGTTATGTATTTATAATAGATTAATTTAATGTATTTTACAGCAATTTTATCTGTATTTATTTCAGCAGAAATGTTATGATCGAATGATAATTCACCATCGATTTGTGTGTCAGATATGGTTTAAGACTTCACAAAATACAAGAGTTAATTCCGTAATTTACCTCAGTGTGGTCCGACTGGTCGCTTGAGTCAGCTCCGTTCTAGTCCAATCAAATGGAGAGGGTACTGTCAACCGGAAATCCAGATCGGACGTCACGTCGGCGTTGGGGAGTCGCTCATATATTATGTCTGTCCTACTCCCTAAGGAACAGTCCGGTAGTGTGGAAACTACCGAATCATACGGGAACGGCATTCTGTTCGATCGCGTCGACCTATGATGCTCTTGTGGATTTTCGGATTCTGCCTTGGCCGGCAGAGTTAGTCATTCTAGTTTGTGGACAATGTCTTGGAAGCTTCCTCTGAGACAACCGCTCCGTTTGTAGTGAGCTCAGAGATACAGTGTGTGGCCTTCACGTTGGTACAAAATTACTCGTTCCATTTCACAAAGAAGTGATACAAAATTTTAAACATTTTTGAATTGTTCTCAAGAGAAAAAATTAATTTCGACAAAAATTTTATTCAACATACAAGTTGTATGATACAACTAATACAAAAAAACTACAATGTCCGATAAAAAGTCTATTTTTACACAATTAAATATGATTTTATTTCACAACAATGAACAACAATTCCAACCTTTAGCATTTTAATATTTTGTAGGGCCACCTTTGACAGTAATCACAGACGCCAAGTCATTTGGCATGGAATTCAGTAATGCCAGACAATTCTCAGGTGTGATTTCACTGCACCATTCTGTAGTGATTTTTTCTTTCAAATCGTTCCTAGATGCGGGTCGCAAAGTAGATAACTTCTTTTTAAGTATCGCTTAACAGTTTTCTATTGAATTCAGGTCAGGTAAACTATCAGTCCAGTGGCCAAGTAACTTCACCTGGTTTTGTCGCAACCATTCACGCACACACTTTACATTATCTGTTGGAGCACCATCGTGTTGAAATTTATCACATTGAGACATTTGCATAGCTAATAAAAACTTCTCTTGTAACAATCCAAGATATACTAGTGCAGTTATTGTTGAATTTTCTGACATAAACCACAGTGATCTACAACCAGCAGCCGAAATAGTCCCTCATATCATTGTCGATGGAGAGTTCTTAACGCGCGGGAGAGTATATCTTTTATTATATCTCTCGCCAACTGACCGATGGACATGGGTGGAAAAACTGTAGCACTGCTTAAACAGTGTGTTGTCTGGGAAAAGAATTGAGTGCCATTGCTGGGGCGTCCCGTCGATGCATCGCTTAGTAAACGTCAGTCTATCTCTAATGTTCTTGGTGGATAATCATGGAATGCATGCTGGACGGAGTGTTCTGGAACTAACAGACAACAAAAATTGGGAGGCAATAAATGATGATGAAGCAGTACTATCAGTTGTTGCCAGCCGCCGCATAATTCGATCAATTGTATGTGATATTGAACGTTTTCTATCAGATTTTTTTATTGCAGCGTAGAAACATGTAGAATAGAGACGTGCTAAATACTGTTGTACCGTAGATTCAGCAACACCTAATCGCTGTGCTATAACTTCGTGAGTATGATCATCTTCCTTTAAAACCTCTATTTGTGACACTGTTGTAGGCAAAATATCTTTTCAGGGTGACCGGAAAATTTGTCGCAGGACAATTCGTCGCATATATTTGAATTAAAATTACTATTGACTTACGTTGATATTTTTTACAAGCGACGATCCTGATCACGATATTTCTTTTTCCTCAGAGGAGGATCTTCACCTGCAATCATATGTTATGAACCACATCGTCGTAAAATTTTTGTTTTTATTTATTGTAAATTATTTATTTTACTGTTTTTATATGCGATGAATTGTCTTTCAACGCATTAATTTATAGTGTTATTATTATTATCCTTTTACTTCATTTTTATAAGTAATATGTAATACTAATTCAAATAGAATTTTAAAAATTTATTATAAGAAAATATGTTTAAAATAATTGTTAAAAAATTGAAATTTAATGTATTTTAAAAAGTTTAAGATGTGGTTCATAACATCTGATTGGAGGTGCTAGATCTCGATTCGTTTCCAGAAGTCGAACAACTTCTCAACTACAGTGAGGATGCATTCGTTAGAAGACGACGAGGACGAGAATTCGGTGGTGCTCGTTTTTCATTTGATATCTGGGACTGCTACCAAGCTGCCCGTGATAACATTCCTTGCTCTAACAACGCAGTAGAAGGATGGTACAATACATTTGCATGGACAGTTCAAATTGCACACCCAACTCTGCTGAGGCTAGTAGTCATACAAGAGAGAAAAAAACATCAACCAAATAAACGTTGAGCGAATGCTTGAAGTTGAAGATCATCCTCTGAGGAAAAAGAAATATCGTGATCAGGATCATCGATTGTAAATAAAATAACTACATCAGTCAATAATAATTTTAATTCAAATATATACGAAGAATTGTCCTGTGACCAAAATATGCTGCGACGAATTTTCCGCGACCAATTGTCCTGCGAAAAATTGTACGCGACGAATTTTCCATGCGACAAATTGTCCTAGAACCCTTTTCAGCGTCCTTCAGTTTGTTAAGCATGGAAATCAAAATGAATATTTTTTACACGCGTAAACTGATATAAATAGATAAATTACACACACACTAAACAGACATGCATACAGATTATGATGCAGCGCAATCAACACCATTGCATGAGTCAAATTAGAAGAGAAACATGGTTGTGTAGACAAACCGTAATATTATGGCTAGAATTTGTATATAAAGCAAGCTAATAAAAAGAATGGAATAACAATAACTTAAAATTTTAATAAGAATATAATATTTTCTTTACCAGATAAAAAAATAAACATGACGGTAAACTTAAAAGAAATTTAATTTTTGTTTTAATCTTTCATTTCAAAAATGTTTAAAACAAAAATCAATTAATGTAAAGAATACTCTCAAAAATCACAAATCAGTTGAAAAAAATCTTTTTGCAATAAATAATGAATCTTTTGTTTCAATTTTAATTGAAACTCGACCATATCCAAAATTAAATATTGTAAAGACATTTTGAATGTTCAAAATTAATTTTACAAGGAAATGAAAATAATTGAGGAAAGTACGAATTGAATTAATTAAAACAATAAATTTATTTACAAATTATGAATGTCTGTTTTATTTGCTTCCGCTAAAATTCATATTGAAAAATATTATAAATTCTTTATTGCTTCAAATAATTAATTTTAATTAATCTAATTAAATAATATTTACCGAACAACCTAAAAATAAAAAAAGTAAATCCGTTGAAGAAGAGTAATTTAAGTAATTGAATATGATTTATATTATATACTAGACGACTACTCGGCGTTGCCCGAGGCAAAATAGTTTATAAGAAAGCAAAGATTTCTCGGAAATAAATTTTTAATTTACAGTTTGATCAAATAATTTGAAAAATCGACCGGCCTCAGAAATAAACCTCGGCGATGAAATGAGTTTGCCCTAGAATGACAATGTTATGATCTTTAATTCGGTGCCGGCACCTGTTGACATATTAGGAAAATTAAATATCATTTGAAAAATATAACTTGTAATGATGATGTTAAAAAACATTAAAACATGCCCTGTTCTATCAACCAAGGAGGGGTCAATGACGAGAGTGTTATGAGAGGTGTGAATTTTTGAATAATAGAACTGCAAATGACAGTGATCAGTTTTGTCTTTCTCTCTATGAAAAACAGTCAGATAAAAATTTCTGGAGATACCCTTGAACCGTTCAACGATGATGTTATAAGAGGAGAAAGTAAAGCCCTCTTTAAGGCGATTTGTGATCTTTGAATTCTAAAATCCAGGAAATGATAATTGTGAGGACATGACGAACTCCTAAATTTTTGAATATTTAAAATGAGCAAATATCTAAAATCAAAAATTCTTGAAAAGAATTATAATTAAAAATATTTTTAATTAATTTTAAAAAAATAATTCTCTTAAATAAGTTAATAAAATTTTATTTACTAAAAATGTAATTTTTAAAACAGATAGTTTTTAAATGTTTAAGCTCTTGGAAAATTTTTAAAGTTTAAAATTATTTGCTAAATAATTAATTTTTTAAAACAGTTGATTTAAAAAAAATAAAACAGTCATTAAAGATTTTATAATTAACGTATAAATACAGTGCTGGAAAAAAGTCTTTTGACAGTGCACTTTTTTGTGATTTTTAGTGAAAATATATTACCAAAAACAGTCTTTCTACCCATTTTTAATACAACCTTATAAACGTATATTTTATCTATTTTAAGTAAAGAATTAATAGAGTGAGACTATTTAAGGATATTATGTAAGCATATATAATGCTTACATAATAATATGTATGCATGACCATGTATACACATGTGAATGTGCTCTTATATGTACAGTTCATGCAAAACAAGCTGCGTCACTTGTATTGCATATGATGCATTTTTCTTCTTTCTTCCCTCATCAACCAATTAAATGGCAATTTTTTTTGCTATGTCTGGAAAACAAGTTGACCAAGAGATTCAAGGTGCTATTATAGCCTTACACTGCAATGCAAGTCTGGCAACAAGAAAAATTGCAGCTCAGTATGGAATTTCCCATCAATCTGTTGCCAATATAATCAAAAGATGAATCCGAAGTCAATACTTCAATTAAAACAAGGTCAGGCAGGATTAAAGCAACCACACCCCGAGTTGATGTACTAATAAGAAGACAAGCAGTGAAGAATCCCTTTATTACTTCTGCTCAAATCAAGCGCAATCTGGCAGTGCAGTGCAGCAATGTTACTACGCGTACGATAAGAAATCGCCTGTGTAAGGAATTCAAAATGCCAGCCCGTAAAGCTGTGAAAAAAAAACAATCATTACAAGTGTAATGAGAAAGAAGCAATTACAATTTTGTGAAAAATACAAGAATTATACGATTGAACAGTGGAGAAACGGTCATGTTCAGTGATGAAAGCTCATTCCAAATCAGCAATTGTCCCAATCAGACAGTTCGAAGACCAGTTGGCTCATCATCGGTAAACCCAAGGTACACAAAGAAGACTAGGAAGCATCCAACTTCTGTCATGGTTTTGGGCTGTTTTTCCCACAATGGTCGAGTGGGGCTTACACTTCTCAATTCAAACAAAAGACTCAATACTGATGGTTATATCAAGATTTTAGAAGAGAAGTTGACTCATTTTATGTGCGTCCATGATTGTACCATTTTTCAACAAGACATGGCCCCTTGCCATTGTTCAAAAAAGGCGCTGAAATGGTTTCAGGACAACAACATTGAGCTACTTGACTGGCCATCCAACAGCCCAAACCTGAATCCAATTAAACATCTGTGATCCAACATGAAGAGAAAACTCAGTGAGATTGAAATAACATCAATAAGTCAATTAAAAGAGGAAATCAAAATGGTGCCTAGAGACCACTGCAGAGGATTGTCAGAAACTTGCTGAGAGCATGCGACGCCGTATCGAAGCTGTTATCCGAAACAGAGGGTACCCAACCAAATATTGAACTCGATTGGCTTAAATTATGATCCTTTAACCCAATTTATCAATTCCTGTTACTATTTTATTCATTTTATGCCATATTATCCTGATTAACTTTTAGCTTGATATTTTATCGTTTTTAAATAAAAGTGTATCATTCATTCTCTCTTTTGTTTGAAATTAAAAAATCCTGGTATTAATTCTTTACTTAAATAGATAAAATATATGTTTATAAGGTTGTATTAAAAAATTGGGTTGAAAAACTGTTTTTGGTAATACGTTTTTGTAGTGCACCCACTACTTCAGACACCACAGTGTCCCAATCAATGTACATTTTTGTTTGTGTATATGAGTATGTGATTTTGTTTTTTTTGTATCAGTTGGGGACTGTTGTGATAATCTACTACCGTGTGTTTGGTGTAAGGATGTTGTTATCTCTTTTTCGTTTCTGTACAAGATCTTGTTTCGTTGAAGTGGTAGTTGTACATATGCTTGCTTGAGCGTGATGTGTGTTGTTTTTATGATGGTTTCTTTTGAAGATTTATTTTATTGTTTGGATTATTGCAACCCATCGTTAATTCAGCACAGTTTTATTAACGAAAATATTGTGTTGAAATGGAACAAATGGGTGATATAATTCATTCATATTTTGAAGACATTATAACCTAACCAAACCGTCCACAACCTTGAAAGGCGCCGTTTTTGGGAGTTAAATAATAACATTGGATTATTCTTCAGTCGAATAGGAAATATTTACGAAAATTGTGTAGAAAATTTGATAGATAATGTTTCAATGTTTTATCATTTGTGTTAAGTCGCTTAGAAATACATGGACTCTATATGTGAATATTTGATGAACATTACAGTCGGCCACGCATTTACTCAGCGACTCGCGCTCAACAAACTGTGAAACTGATATGATGGGAGAAAAACTCTCGATGTCACATTACTCCTTCAGGAATGACAAGAGCGAACGAATCGTGACTTTATTCGTTTATTACACCCACGAAATATTTATTTTTATATGGACGAATATAAATAATAAATATGGATTAATTTTTAAAATAATATATTAATAATTAACTTAATTAACTTACCGTCGATGTAAGTTATAATTGTTGGATGGCGATAAATAAATTTTATGTCGACACGGTTATTTTTATTTTTGTTTTGTTTACTGATTATTGTTTTTTTAATAGTTAAACGTTAAAGATTCGTTACCCCTTTTTATTTGTTAGTAGAAATAGATTCTCATTTACTAATTTTGATTTTACTAACTCGAGTATCTATTTCTACAATAGATTAAATTAAAAAATCCTGGTATTAATTCTTTACTTAAATAGATAAAATATACGTTTATAAGGTTGTATTAAAAAAAATTGGGTTGAAAAACTGTTTTTGGTAATACGTTTTCACTAAAAATCGCAAAAAAGTGCACTGTCGAAAGACTTTTTTCAAGCACTGTATTCATAATTAAAACTAAAATTTATATATTGATATTTATAATACAATTTTGATATATTGTTTTTGTGCAAAATAAGAAAATACGTCGAAAATTTGTTTGCAAAATATTTATTTGTCATAGAAATAAATATTTAGAGTTATAAATTCTATTCTTGACCTCGAACACAACATTTTTTTTCCTATTAACGTGACAACTTTCAGCGTGAATATGGCATATGTAGAATTAGTATGAACAAATTTTCATCAACTCTAAATATTTTCATTGTTTTTTAGAATTATTGAAATGAAAAAAAATCGTTTGTAAAAAGAGTCGCGAATTGATTTATTCGTTTGCAAACAATTTTGTGATAATCGTTATGGAATAAAAAATAGATTATTGATCATTGAATTCGTATGGGAAAATTATGTTGACTTTCACGTTCCTATTTAAAAATGCTCAACAATAAAAAATAGAGGACTCAATATAATATCAAACATTTTGGAAAATAAGTATCGAAAAAGAAATGTAAATATAGAAAAATTTAATTGGGAAGATTTACCGAAACTCGAAGTTGTTGATGGAGGCGGTGATAGTTATACCGACATAATCCACATTGATATTAGTCGCAAAGGTTAAGAAATTCTGACACTAAATATATTGGGTATATGTGGGACGCTGATCAGGTGGAGTGTGAATCGTCCTCCTAATACTGTATCATATTTATTTCCTTTCTCCAATGATCCAGAGTATGACAACATTCATCCAAAGCATTGGCACCTAGCACCAAGGTCTTGGGGGGCTTCTGTGGAGAGACATCTGGTTCATATCTTTTGACCTGGTCATAAGCTCATCGAATCAGTTCCACAGGTCTGTCTTAAGTCATGGCTTCTATTATCGACACTGTACAGTCCAAGGTATCGCAATCACCGATCTGTTAAAGCTCATTTATCGTCTGTAAAGATTTGGATTAGCCAAAGGACGCTAAACGAAAATACCAGCAAAAACAATTTGTCCCTCAAATACTTTGAACGTCTAAATTTGCGTCATGTTTATCATTAATTTCTTGCTAAAAACGATTTTTTCTATTCTACATAAACAAAACACTCACTGCATACGCGTATAATATTCTCAATACACAACTTCTAAAATATATTCGCACGGAAGACAAAAATCTCAAAACTTATTGCGCAGTGAAAGGGTTAATAAAAGACGTGATTATTTTTTCACGATAGTCGAGCAACACAATTACCGATTGGACATTTTGTTTTAATTATCAGAAAAAGTGCGGACAATTGGAAATTGGAATATTTGTGCGAAAATATAATTTATTTGCCTTGAGCGTTTTATTTGATTGTCTTTTATTCAACTTTTTAAACAATTTTCACAGTTTAAACAATTTTTAGCGCAATTTCCATACTGACAATTGCGATTATTAATTGGTTATTTCTGTGTGGATGGATGGATGGATGTGTGTCCGCAGCTTTAAGTCGTATCTCCTCCTCAACGAAG
>MQRK01242005.1:8678-20457 GCA_001938485.1 Girardia tigrina | reverse complement strand
GCGTGAAGAATTTTGATTAAATAAAACTTAGGAAGAAGAAATATTTTTAAATTACTGTGTATCATTAATGTTGAATATATTGGTGTTATAACGTTTTTATTTTTTAACAAAATTAAAGTTTAATTATCTTTAAAATAAGTTCTGATTTTAATTGAAAAACCCTGTATGAATTTCAGCATTTGGAAATAGTAAGAACCCAAATAAGGGTGAAAATAACCTCAATAAATGTTAAAAAAAACAATATTACGAAATGTTAATAATTTATTAAAAGGTATCAACATTCCAAAAATTTTATCTCTTTTAATATTATTCTAGGAAATCAAAAAATAAATTATCTGAATCGTATTTTGGAATATATAAACATTAATAATTACTTGTATAAAATAATCATAATATTATTCTTTCCAAAATAAAAGTACTTTTACTAATTTTTTTCTGTCAGAAATTTTAAATCTGATTTTTCAAGTATATATTTTCAAAAATCACTATGGTTACGTTTTTACTGATTCGAGATTTAATTATAAATTTGGAAGAAAAAATACGAAAAAAGATTACAGTTTTTTAACGAAAAATATTTTCCTTTAAGTAAATATTTAAAATAATTGATTTTTTGGCAATTTGATTGCATTTTAGATGCAGTTTTTGAACGAACCCCGTCACAGAGAAAAAAAATGTTTGATTTAATTTTTATATTTATTTTTTAAAATATTTTCAATTATTTTTGTTAAAAATCCAAATTCTTTAAAATATTTTTGTCATTCTTTATATTAAAATAAATAAAATTTGAATTTCAATTATTGCTCGAAAATTTTTATTATTCTTTTGTAAATACTTATTTAGATTTTTCAAATAGTGCATTGAATTAATTAAATAGTATATGATAACAATAATTAAAGGGGATTTTCAAAATTAAAATAATTTAGTTAAAGTTGGACATATAATTTTAAATAATTTATAAAAATTTTAAATTTAAATCAGAAATATAATGGATAGAAAATAATTAATTTCTCAAAACCAAAATAATTTTTAATTTTACAATTTTTATTATATATTTTTTATCATTGTGAAGAGCCTATTAATATTTAAAACAATTGAAGGGTATGTAGAATATTAAAAACAGGTATTTATAAGGATGTCCGGATAAGGGTCAGTGGCATCTAAAATGAGAGATATCCCTATGGTGAAATCGATCACCGGTTATACAATAAATTTAAAAAAATTGTACTAATTTAATTGCTGCGTTTGTCATACTCGTACTTTGGAGAAATCAGTGTGATCCAGCATACTTTCACATTCCAATCCTAATGACTGAGAACAATGTACAACAATAATGTATCAAATGAAAAAAAGAATAGATTTAATTAGACTTGTTTTTACAGATAATCTATTTATTGCAGAGGCGACAAGAATGTTAAATTTCAACTATGCTAATGTTAGAAGAATTATTAAACGAACAGTCAAGCAGAAAGCGTGAAAAACGAGATAAAGATATATATATATATATATATTGACAATAAATGTAGTTAAAGTATATTCAATTGTTTCCTGTCAACCTGTATTGATTTTGAAATAGATTAGAATACTGTAAAGAGAACTCAAACATTTGACAGAACATTTATTACATTCACAATTTTTATCATCTTTATGATGATCAATATTATTGCTTTCACTAGAATCAATCAATCAATTTTCAATATCTCCCATTATAATCTGAACTAACTTGAGAAGATTATTTTATTTAAAAATATTTAATTTAAATTTGATTGGCTAAAATAAAATATTTTTATAGTCATTTTTAAACATTAATTTGATTTTAATTATTTGAAAATTTACAAAAATAAAATCATTAAAATTATTTAAAAGTTGCAATAATAAAAACTAAAAATTTGAATATTAAATCTAAATTTAAATAAACTAGTTTCAGATTATAAAAAATTAAATATTGATAATCCATCTGGTTAGGAGAGGCACAATCCCAAATCAACATACAACATTTAAACATACAAAAACTACACAAAAACATCCACACACCAAATATTCCTCACAAATACCAAGAAAGAAACGCATTCAAAAGATCAGAATCAAGTATTTTTCAATGCCTTCAAGATCAAAAAATAACTCATAAATTATCGCATAAAGAAATTTAAAGAGTAAATTAACTGGATAAAATACAACAGCGAAAACTCGAAAGTCTGTGGTTTAATAATTATTTTAACAATGATCATTTGAGCGCCATTGTTCTTGATGAGTCAGGATTCAATTTATATTTAAGACGATCTTTTGTGAGAGTAAGAAAAGGGTAAGTAAGAACCAGCAATTATAAGAGTTCTTAAAATTCATGGTAGATTTTTAGAAAAATAAAAAATGTCAAAAATATTCAAATAAATACTTTTTCGAAGATATTTTTTGATTTAACTGCCAAAAATGTTTTTTTCATTGCAAAAACACTGTTTCGTATCAATATGCCATGCCATCCAGATACGTTATTTGAGATATCACATTTTCAATTATATCTTGAATGTTTCAATCTTGACGGCTTCCAACAAGATACATTCAACCAACGATTTAGTTTCGAATTCGAAAACAAAGTTCCAGCGGATTGAACGTAAAGCTATAGGGTGTTAAGAACTGAGTGCAAAAAATATTACTAACTTTAAATCTCTATAACTCTAACATAGATTACAAAAAACTAATCAAGTCGGCTGTTGTTTCAATAAATCAAAATAAAATTCATTTTTCATGAATATGTCGCCAGAAACAGGAAGTCGCGAATTAATTATTCGTTTATTTCAAGAAAATCCAAAAACTAGTCAGAAAGCAGTTTCTAGCGTTATTAAAAACTTCAATGAGAACTTGAACGTTTTTAGAAATATTGGTTCGGGAAGAAGAAAGGGTTTTTGTGTACACAATGTGAAAAAAGTAAAGGCTCTGCTAGAGAGAAATCCTTGTTTATCAAATCGAAAACTGGCGGTAAAGGCAAATTGTAGCGAGAAAACAGTTCGGAAAATTAAACAGTCTGTGGGTTTTAAAAAGTATAAAGTTCAAACAGTACCAGACCGGAACGCTAACAAGGCGCAGCAGCGAGCCAGAAAGTTGAAATTTGGTTTTCTTGCGAAGAAAAAATGCTACATTATGGATGATGAGACTTATGTACTCTGCGAGTTTTCCCAGCTACCCGGACAAAGAGAGCAGGAGTTGAAGAAAAATTTAGAAGCAAGAAAAAATCTAAGTTTACCATAAAATTTCTTGTTTAGCAGGCTATATGTAGATGCGGGAAAAGGAGTGAATGCTTTGTCACATCTGGCACAATAAACACAGAAGTATATGTGAATGAGTGCTTGCAAAAGCGTTTTTTACCATTCATAAGTCAGCACGGATGTCTTACTTTCTTTTGGCCGGATTTGTCATCGTGCAACTATGGTAAGGCAGCCAAGAAGTGGTACGAAGACAATAACATCGATTTGGTGCAAAGAGAGGCAAACCCACCAAATTGTCCAGAACTTCGCCCATTGTCGAAATATATTGGGTTCTGGTAAAAAGACAATTAAAGACGACAAACAAGAGAGCACAGACAATTGCAGATTTTCGGAACAAGTGGAATAATGCAGCCAAAACGTGACAGAAACTACAATTGCAGGTCTAATGGCAGGCATTCCGGAAAAGCTCGCAGAATTTATAAAAAAATAAATAATCTTTCTTAGCTTACTAAAATTATTTTGAATTAAATACATTTTTCAGAACAGTCGGTATTTTTTCAATCAAAAAAATAGTTTTGAAGATAGAGGATTTTGAAGTTATTAATATTTTTCGCACTCAGTCCTTATAAATGTCATGTTATTCGGAAAGTTTCTATTGATATTTCTTGAATGCTCTGACGTTTGAAGCCTTGCATTGTCAAAAAATATGTTTCCATCTGTAAGAAATGAATAGTTACGAGCTTTTGATCAAGCTCTTGAAGAAGTTCTGCAAATAACAAGGAATTACAAGATCCTCTAAATATTCTATACATATCTTAAAGATCGTATAACGTATAACGCAATGACCACTTATTATTAATACTAATGTAATTTTGGTACCTCTAATCGTGGACCCTATGACATAAGCCATAATACCTTTCTTGCTTCTCCCAAAGCTCCCAAAAATTTCATTTGTAATCTTACGACTAGTTTTTTTTGTTTTGAGCATTTTCTTTGCTTTCCCAGACTTTCTCATCTCAAGAGAAGGCAGTCTTGTAGTTTTCTTTGAAGTATTTGGCAAGACCAATCAATTTTGGTACTCCTCAAAGACCTTTCAAATAATGAGGCCTATAATCTCGTCCATTGCTTTTTTATAGCAAACTTGTTCGCTTACACTCGAATCGATGGTTTTTTTTATAATTTTTGGAGTTTTTTTAAAAATCACAAATAATACTAGAAAAATCTGAAATGATATATAATAAAAAGTCAAATCTTTAGATAAAAATCATATTTCTTTTATTAAATCAGGTTTTAAAAATTAATTAAGAATTTAATTGAAAATATGCTAAATAAATTCATTAATTACTTTGAAAATTCCGTTTTTATTTATTTATGATTTTCTGATTAATTTATCGTCTTTTTTAAAGAAAAAAAACTATTATTTCGTTCGGATTATTTTTTTCGGCATAGAAATACCGGTTCATTTTCACATATGTTACACATACTTTTTTTTGGGTATTATTATAATTTATTTTTCTATATTATTAATTTATTAAATTTTCATTTCAAAATGGATTTTATTTTTGATGCTAATTTCTACTTGGAAAGAGATTTTGAAATTTATTGTCTTTGTGTTGCTTGATAAATCTGTATGAAGTATATGACAAACATATTTGATTTAGTATTCTTAACCTGTTTGACAAATCATTTAATGGGGCCGATGAATCTCCAACTAAATCATGCTGATATTTAATCGTTATTCTACAAATCAAACGAAGTAGAAAATTTCCTTAACTCCCTCCTTGTCATCAAAAGCGGTCATGTATGCACATTGTGAGATAAAATTTGAGCTATCAAGAGATGTGGCGGGGGTACCCTCGCTCGGCTATATCCTGCTACTCATGTGTCCGTGTGTAAATGAATCGAATCATTTCTTTGCCCACTCATGGGTAATTACACTATAAAACTCCCATTAATCTACTCATAACTGGGCGCGTTACTCAATTTCCTCTAATTTACTATAATTGTGTTAAACTTCAAAATTTTGTCCGAATCCAATTTTGCTCTTTTCCCAGTCTTGAGATTGGAATGGCGATATTTTTTTTGTTTTTTGATTAATTCAAGATTTTAATCTAGATTATAAAACAACTTGAAAATTAAATTATATTTTTTTTTAATTTCGTCTTTTTTTGATTGGGTTATTATTAATTTATGAAATATTGAGAAAATTGAAAGTTTTTTTTCTAATATTAATTTAATATTAAAATTAATTAACATTTTCTTCGTGTTGTATTTTTTTTTATTTTTCCCAATTTTGTCATAAATTATTCAATATATTATTAAAACCGAAACAAAATTTTCCTAAAAAAATATAAATAATTTTTTTTTATTTTTCAAAAAAAATCAAATTGAAAAAAAAAATTAGCTGCTTGAAAATAGTAACGAAATATGAAAAATATTCAATTTATTTATTTCATTAATTTTAAAACATAATATTTATTTTCCTGTGGGAGAAATGAAGTTATTTTAATAGATAAATAAATATTCGAGGAAATATTTTTATTGAATATAAAAAAGGTTATAATATTTAGAAATTTCTGTGTTTGAAATTTTTATTAAATTAAAAATCTGTTTGGAAAACCAATTTATTAAATTTTTACATTATGAAAATAATAAGCAAAATATGTTAACTAAAGTTAATTAAATTTTTTAAATGATTTTGAAAGTATGGAATATATATTAAATAAAATTTTGTTAAAATTTTTTTTATTTTAATATTTTGTCTACTTATAAATAGTAGTAGTAAAATAATAATTTATTTAATGTTGGTTATTAAAAAAATAATTTATATTTATTTATTTATAATTGTTCTAACTCGTTTTGATGAATGTTCATAAATGTCTTTTTTGACCAATGTCTATTAATCGTTTTATTGTTTTGTGCCCCTTTGATTTTAAAAGTAAAATTTTGCATTACCTGGTAAAAGCAAATTTTTATTTTTTAAAAAAATGTCATCCAATTTTTTCTAATCCTTACAAACAGTATTCTAAATAAACGACTTAATTAATTAACTGATAATACAGGATTATGCAATAATATATTTAAAATTATTCATTAATGTATTTAAAATTAATGTTTGATTAATTGAAATTTAAACACATTGTAAATAATTTTTTTTATTTCTTAATAATGAATATGACGATCTGTTGGACCTAAATGAAGGAGATCAAGTGAAAAACCGAAGAAAGAGACAAACAATTACCGACGAAATTCTTAAAAGAATACGAAAATGTATGGAAAAAATTATTCGGCAAAAAAAATCGTAAAGATTGTGACATTACACAACAAACTGCATATAATATTATAAAAAAATTAACAATAGCATGAACAACGAGGAAATTTTAAGTTCAAATAATGGAAGAAAAATCACCCCTTGTTCAGAAGTTAAAAACAAACTATCTCAGCTTTTGCTTAGAGGCAATAGTTATAACCAAAAAAACTTGTGGGAAAAGAACTCCAGAATCACGGAACGAAGGAACATGACTGGTCATTTCTTAGAGGGAAGTCAAAGCGTACCCATGCATTGAAAGCTCGCACTCTTGCATCTGAAGCCGTGTGAGAGGTTCAGAAAACGTTGTATGTGCTAAATGATTTCTACCCGATCTATGATTCGTTACCCTGTGTACCAATGCAGAGTATTATTTGTAATACACAGTTATCCGTTACAGTCAGGAGAGGCTTATTATTACATTTATAAATAAATGTATTATTTGAATACAAAATACTAAAAAATTGAAAAAAACTGTTTCCCTTGAGATGATTTGAACACTCAACTATCACCTTCATGTGAGAAAAAAAATTGTGAAAACACTAACACATACACCATAGTAAAATGTATGGAGAATTTGAAATTGAAATTTTGTTAACTTACTTAACTTTTTGATCAAATTTTCACAATATCATTTATCGTCATCGAGAATGAGTAAGTGTACAAAGTTTGGAGAAAATATATTGAAAATATAAAAGGCCTTCAAAAATAGGTTTTCTAAATTCCATTGATACATATGTATATATAGAAAGCAAGCTAATATAAAGCATGGAAAAATCACAATAATTGACCTGATAATGACAATACAACCTTCAAAATATATTAACGTTAAATATATTTTTAATGACATGGTTGGAGTTCGAAACTTCATTTAGAACAGTGCTGCCCAACCAGGCGATCGCGATCTACGAGTCGATCGCGACACGACTTTGGGTCGATCTTCTACTACAGACTGAAAATGAAAAAAAAATGTTTGTAAAAAAAATTTGTAAAATTTTTTTTTGTAAACACAAATATTAAAAAATAATTAAGCAATCACTATACTTCTCCGTTTTTTAGTTTGCTTTGCAAAAGTTTGTTCAAACGCTCTTCGTCAAATTTATTTGGTCGTCCTGAACGAGGTGCATCTTTGAGGTCAAAATTGCCAATTTTAAATTTTGCGAACCAATCACGAGCGGTTCTATCAGCTATAGCACCTTCTCCGTATACAGCACAAAGCTCTCGGGCAGCGTCTGCGGCTTTGGCGCCTCGATTATACGCAAACAATAGATGTTGTATCTTGTATTATAACATAATGTAAAAACATAATATGTATTTCTAACTTCCCAATCTCCCCTTAAACTACAACTATGACAACAAGTCGATCGCGACACATTTTTAAGAAAAAAAGTCGATCTTACGTACACAAAGGTTGGCCACCACTGATTTAGAATAATGCTCCATTAAAGCATAGTATGATGGAAGGCAAGTAGTATAAGTTTCGGGAAAATCACAAGATTCTTCTTTTAATAATGTATTGGAAAGTTTTTTTAGAAGCGTAAACAATTATTAAGCGTATTTACTATTTTTGTAAATAAAAAAAGTTACCGCCTGAAACAGCCATGTGCTTGATATAACGGTATTAAATGTGTGTGAGAAGTATATTAAATTTGTATGTTTAATTTTGTACAGTCAACTCTGCATATCTCCAATTCTTGGGGACCATAAAAATTTGCGACAAATAATTTTTAACAAAATCATACATTTTTAAGTTTTATTGTTAATTTGTTTCAAATTTCAGTTAATTAATATTCAGCTTAAAAAATCTAAATACTGACGTTTAACTATTAACCCTAGGATTACCAAGCGTGGAAGGAATTGTCCACAACTATTTTTTTCTTGGTAATCCTAGGGTCAAACGTTATAAATATGGCAAAAATTAATAGAAAAACAAGATACAATAGAACAATAATATTCTAAAATTAGGAATTGTGAAAAAATCAGTTATTAATCGTTGATACCTTTCGTTTTAACTTTTAACTAAGAATCCAGTCTTTAAAGGCACTGATATGATCAAGAATTTAACTTAAGTCGGTCTGTTGCAACGCAAAAGTTCCAGATCATGAATTGCTTTCACTGCGATCGACAATGACACTTAAAAACATCAATACGACTTTAATAATTTTATTAATACAACAATTTTGATTGTCCTCAGGACAATCTTTGTCAAAACTTTCGTACGATTGAATCCGTCTAATTAATTAATTACTCTCTGACATCCTCTTTTTATTCGTGTTATACAAAATAAGAGTAACATTAGTTTTCTATCAACAAAAGACTATTTCATTGATCAAATAATTACTTTATTTATATTTTTTCTATAAGTTTTAACTAATTTTTCAAATCATCGAATAAGTTAGTTAATTTGTTACAGATTCTTCTGAAAAAATCGATTCTTCCAAAAGAAACTCAAAAGAAGACTTTGATTCTCAGCCTCAACAATCAAGCACAAATTTTGTGTCTCTGTTAATGTCGGACTCCTTATCACTACCAGATTCTCCGTGTGATTTTGATAGAACCGGAGAATCCCGATGTATTCAGTCAATTCCACAGACTTGTACATGGCAAAGTGTGGATAATAATTCAAACACCGAACCGATCTCATGTAACGCAACACCGAATACTTTTTGGGAACACAATAACAACAATCTAGTCAGCTCTTACTTTTCTGCTAGAAGACAACTACCTCAAGAGCATCCTATGAATTCTATATTCTCAAATTTTCAAGGCAACACAGCAAATTTTAACGATATTAACAGTGATAATCATTATCAGACTCCTTATTCAATGTCTAATTTCTATTCTTCCCCGCATTCCATTGCTGGAGCCACTAATAGCATTACTTCAGTCCAAAGTCCTCTGTCTTCCGATCAAGTGACTTCTTCATTATGCTCAGTTAAGGTGACACCTGATTCCACTTCCTTGGCCAATCGAAAGCGCTATTGCTTTGACATTTCCGATACCGATTATCTTCCAAACAAATTAATGATTCTTGATGATAACAATAGCACTATTGGACACGATCAAGTCACTTATACCGATCTCTAGTCTCGCCATATTAGATTTTGTATCTTTTAGTTGCGCAGTTCGTTATTTCGTCAGCTTCTGGTCCACCGAACAAAATAAAAACGTTTATTTCAGGTTTTGTCTCAAGCATTTATATAATCTCGAAATTATTAGATATTTAACCGTATTTTTAGTTGGTTTTTAAGAAACGAAACAAATTGTAGTCGAAATTTCAATGTGATGGATTGTATGGATAAATGAACTGGTAATGTTGTCCGATATATTATAATGTGTCTATATATATATTATAATTATTATTTATTATTATTTATATTTTTCCCGTCGTGGATTTCAACACATAAAACATTCTTCCATAAATTTTTATTGCAGAGATTACTGAGATTTTGTGTCGATATTTCACATATTGTTTGCATGTAATTTTAATGACATTTTTTTAAAAAAAAAAGAAAAAGTTTTTTGTGCATTTTCTTGACTCCTGGTGTTGACTATTTTCGAAGATATTATAACACAGAAATAATTCTTAATGCCAAGTTAAACATTTATTATCAAAAAAAATAAATTGCTTAACGGAAAGAAAGTTGGAAAATGTCGACGATCAAAGGTAATATAAGTAAAAGGTAATCAACAAAGGAACATTGTCGCAACTTTTTTGCCTCATTTTACTACCTTAATGTCAACGAGGTTATATTTTTGTTCTCTTTTGTTTTTGTGCTTTATCGAGTTTGGTTTTTAATAAACGTTAGCTATGCATTTATTAAATGTCAACTTCATTGTGATGTTGTTTCCAAATAAAATGTTAATCTACTAAAGATTTGTTTATTAGATAATGACTTTTATCATTAAAATATTATTATACATTATCATGTAGTTATTTATGTCCGAAAATTAGGAAATTAGAGCTCATCCAAATGTCCTGAAAATGGTTGAGTTAATTATTGTAAAATAATGTTATGTAAAAATGTACTATATCCATGCGCAGGGTTTTTTAATGCCATTTTGGGTGTACAATGTACACCCAACTTTTGTAGATGTACACCCAAAAATTTGGTTATATATAGGTAAAGCATTGGTTGATTAAAAATACACACAGTGTTATTCCACCAACTCTCTCTCCCTCTCGCACATACACGCTCTTAAACCAGGTCATTGATAATTGTGTACTTATTTAGCTCTTGTATTAAAAAATACACACTGCTATCTTATGCTGTACACCCAGCTGGAAACCTTAAGAAACCCTGTCCATGAGATAGGATATTTTAATCGAATGATAACGTCCAATTAAAACTATTTAATTATGAAAATTTTGACATTGGTTTGAAGCACTTGCTTATTAATAATCAGATTAATATTTGATAAAACATTTTAATATATTCTTTAAGTTACTTTTTATCAAAGAAAACAAAATCAAAAACTTAAATATGGTTTTACAAAGATTTTACTGTTTATCAAATCGAAGAGTAAATAAAATGCACATAATTTAATAATTTCAAGGATATATTTTAAATGATACTTATTAGTTTCTTGGAACATCCTCGAAATTATTATTAAGATTTACTTCAGACATCTAAACTTTATTATACAACAAAAAATGTTTAAATCTAAAATTTAAACAAACTTATTGTTTTTGAGAAACAATTTGTTTTATAACTCTTAAACCGATTAAAATAAAAATACTTATAAATATTCAATATTAAATATATTTTTATAAATCAATTTTAAATTACGATAACATTTTAAAATATTTAATCGTTTCGTTTAATTTTAATAATTTTTAAAAATCGTTACACATACAAAAATTATACATTTTAATTTTTATATTATATTTAAAACTCAACATTTAATTATTAACAATTTAAGTAGATCTTATTAATTTTAATAATTTATTTTTTCAAACGTTACATATTTAATTATATGAAAATTTTAATTTGTACATATTTAATTTAACCTTCTTTCAAATATTTTCCTAACATTTTTAATTACTTACAATACTGAAACTAAAATTTACTATTTGATGTTTCTTGAAGATATTTGAAAAAATTAACGCAAAAGAATTTTTTAGTTATTAAATTCTGTTTGATTTTTTATCTATTATCTCCAAGAAATAAAGGTTTTGCATATAAGTTTTTGATAATCTTATTGGGTTCCTGATTAATATCAAGATTCATGACACTAAAAATTTATTTCTAACACATATTTCATTTTACAAACA
>MQRK01241993.1:19577-30892 GCA_001938485.1 Girardia tigrina | reverse complement strand
TATATATATAATGAAAAGAAAGGCCATTTTTGAATATTAAATTTATTCCCAATACAAACGCGTTTCACCATTTCGGCATCTTCAGTGCAATGAAATAAAGTGATTAATTGCTATTTATACAGTTGAAAAACTATTACATCATACGTCTCACAAACATGCTTTTTTCTTTTTTTTAAAAAAAAGGAAAGTATTTTTAATGATATTTTAAAAAACTTTAATATGATTAGATGAATCACCTTGCACGTTTAAGCATGGTTTATGATGCTTTATTAAAAATGCTTCGGCAATAATCCTTTCATAATTTGTGTCTAAATTATTTAAAATCACTTTAAAATCTTTATTGTAATCCATAAGATTACCTTTACATCTTTTAATATGGCTCAATATAGAACTATTTCTACTCGATTGAGTATGTTCAGCAATTCTAGTGCGGAAATGATGACTTGTCTCTCCAATATTGAGCCATATTAAAAGACAAAATGTGAAGTGTAGTCATTGTAATGGAAAACAGCGGCATTTAAGAAAACAGCGGCATTTAAGAAAACAGCGTTATGAAAAGCCTAATAGGTTTAGGGAGCGTGATCAATGGAAAAAAATAATGGAAATAATAAATGGATCAACAGGCAAAAATTACTCGAATCAACGGTATAGAGAACGGCCAATATACCTGAATAGGAAATACCCTGTAGCAGAAGTAGATGAACTAGATGACGAATTGTACATAAGAGAAGAATCTAGGAAAGGGTATTGGAAATGCTGGTCAGACGGTTATTTTATTTAACTGCCGAAAATCTACACATACTCGAATATCTTGCTTTTCTTTTTTCCAAACACATACTAAAGAAAGGTTCCAAGGTAAAGTAGACGTTTCGATAATATCGTTTTCTTCAAAGCGTTTTATAATGTCATCCAGTTTCTATTCAAAATGTTTAGGTTGTCTATACGGTTTTACCAGTAATGGTTCTCCATGCGTTTCTATCTTGTGTTTGGTTAACGAAGGTTTTCCAATATCCCATTTATCAGCCATGAATATTGATCTGTACTTTGTTAAAAGTTCCATTGGTTCATTTTCACTAGTAGTAATGTACGATTCTCTTATTCTTTTTAATCTATCTTCATCAGAAGGGATATCTATAATTGCCAATATCCTATCGATATTTGATGCTTCTTTCCTCAGTTTATTCGAAATTTATCCAAAAAATCTATACCAGCAATCATTTCCGATCTATTTCTTTGACAACTTAAAACTCTATTGTTTTTTGTACCATTTCTATTATCACATTTAATTATACAGTCCCATAGTTTACAAGTTTTGAGTCATTTGCACAGGGAATACGCTTTCTTGTTTCTCTAATCTGAATATTCTTCACACCTTTGATTAAATCCGCTTTAATTACATTCACTCGGGCTCCAGTATCTAAAATGAACTTAATATTTTAATCTTTTATACGACATTCTACACTTGGCCGTCCTTTCAATTTTTTATGTCAAACTTTGCTAATTTTAATATATCTGTTGTAATATTTCTTTCCTTTCTTTCTTTTTTATAATCCATACTATCACATTTTTCATAATTTTCTCTATTCAAACTATCTATTTCACACATTTCTAGAGGAATATTTTCATACATACAATCACGCACACATTCATACGTACAATCAAACATACATCTGCATTGATTTTCTAATGAAGCCCACTGATCACCTCTCCCTGTGATCGTAGATCCTTGTTTCCCTGATCATCTCTGAATTTTCTGTAACCTCTGAGATATTCCTGTCTTTTAGAATATTCTTTTCTATTGGTTTCGTCAGTATAGCCCCTTCTTGAAGAGTCATCTCCTCATACAATTCATCATCCAATTCGTCCAATTCCGCTACTGAATATTTCCTATTTGTGTACATCGGCCGGTCTCTATATCTTTGATTTCAGTAATTTTTCATATCATTTTCCCATCGATTTCTTCCATTATCTCGTTTCCCTTTCTCGCGTACCTTAAATCTATTCGGGTTTTCATAACATTGTGTTCTTATGTGTTCTTTTGTATTGTAATGATTACATGCCACATTTGGACAATCTCTTCTAACATGTCCTTCTTCATGACATGCCAAACAAGTAATTTTTCTGACTTTAAAATTTCTTCTTGTATCTTCTGGAATTTCTCTATTCTGCGATCTTGTTGTTCTCCTTTTATTTTACACTCTTTTTCATTCATTTTCTTTTTTTTGTATTATAAGCTACCACTGGTGCATTTCTTTTCTTTTTTCTAATGTTCGAACATTATTTTTTGTATTTCTTCAATCTCATCAGTTTTTGTGATACATTGAATAGTTATTTATTTTTGTACATCCTCATTCAAATTAGCGTATACTAAATTCGATAGTTCTTTCTTATCCAACTTGTTTTTCTATCAATGTTTCTATTAGTTCGTCTGCCTTTCTAAATATTATTGTGGGATCACTGGAGCAAATTCTCAAATCTAACATTTCTTTCATTAAATCTAGTGTAGTTTTTGCATTGGAGAATGCGGCTCTTAACTTTTTTTCACATGTATCACCGGGTGCTGTTTCATATTTAATTATTGCCTCCGGTATCATGTATCAATAAAATCATCATGTATGTGACTAAAAGGATTTTCCTTTCCTCCGAAAATCCCATTATCTTAGGGTATCTGTTCAAGTTTTTTATAAATGCTTCAACTTTTGTTTCAGACCCGTCGAATGTTTCTGGACCTTTGATGTTCGGAGTCACGTGATCATATGTCGCCATATTAAGAACACCAATTTGACTTTTCATATTTTTATTCACACAACAATTTGGATTGTCCTTAAGACCATCTTTGTCAAAGATTTCGTACGATTGCATTCTAAACTAAATTGATTCATGAATTAATTCTTATTATTTTAAGCAAACGGAGACATAAATAATTTATTAAAATATTTACTCAAAACTTATTGGATAGAAATTGAAATGATGATTAATTATTTTAAAAATATTAATTTGATTTATTTATTAAAAATTGTAAAACTTAACTTATTTAAAATTTTACCATTATTTCAATTTAAAATTTACATATTTTTAGATAATAAGAATTCAAATATTAATCATCCATCTGGACAGGAGAGAAACAATTATCAACAATCCAACAAAAAACAAGAAACATTCAACAAAAAATATTCCTCACATAATGTATTTGAACATTTTCTTTATGTGAGTGTATTTAAACATATTCTTTCTGTCAATGTACAGGGGTGGCCATAAGTCGCTTTACCCAGTTTTAATAATAATACTTTTAATACTTTTTTGGTACTTTTAATAATACTTTTTTTTAATAAAACATTCAACTCTATGTCCTTCATTATTCTACGTAAACTTGTGCGTGGAATATGTAACTGAAAACTTGCACGAACTGCAGATGTTGATGGTGCATTCTGATAGAAAGTTCTAATATTCTCTTTATTTTCATCGGTATTCATATTGTTATGGCGCCCACTTCTTTTCTTGTCGGTTACTGAGCCGGTCTCGTGAAACTTTTTGGTCAAAACATGCATTGATTGTCGTGATGGAGGAGCGTCATTAGGATACTCTTTTACAAATGCTACAGCTCTTGAATTTCAATCATGCTTTATCTACTGCTTTACTATAAAAATTCGTTGCTGAAGTGTTAATTGTCGTGCCATGCCAATATTGCCAACAAAAATGAATGAAATGAAATAATTTAAAAAATTTTTAAATAAATAATTATTAAAACAAAAAATTTTATCTGGTTTTTGTTTATAAATCATTTAGAATTTTGTGTTTATTATTTTTTAAACTGGGTAAAGTAACTTATGGCCATCCCTGTATTTGAACATATTTTTTCTATCAATGAACTTGAACATATTCTTTCTGTAAATGTATTTGAACATATTCTTTCAGTTCAAGAAGTCGTAGCGAAATTGTTAAATAAAAGTAATTGTTCACACAAAATAGATATAAATTGATTCTGGCCTAACGAAATCAAACATAAACTTCTTCAAAATTAAGTCTATTCTTTCGTAATAACGCTATTCATTGCTTGAAAAAGAGTTTATTTATTTTTTAAAGAATTCAAATTCAAAACGAATTTTTCTTTTTAACAAAAATTAATTTACATTTTTGAAACAAGTTAATTAATTCTTTAAAAAACAACTAAAATGTTACAAAAATTAATGAAACTTTTGTTAATTTTTAAATAATTTTTTTTGCTAATTTTGTCATTTGATTAAATGAATTTCGACAAAAACTGATTGAAAATATGGATTAAAATATGAAGATACTTAATCTTCTTTCAACAAATCCTTTTTCTAAACGATTTTTCAAAGAAAATAAAAATTCAAATAATATAAATAAAATTATCTCTCTATTTTGTGTATTTTGAGTTAACGAAATTGGCGTTATGAACATTTAGGGATATTTTCTTGGTAAACAAAAAATAAATGAAAATTGACTTTTAAAAATATTATTAGTGTAAATGATTTATAAAAGGTAATTAAATTATTTTCCGAATCGAATACAAATTCGTACTTTTTTGGTACAAGTCTAAATCTCATTTCCGACAGTTTCTCATCTTCTTTCAACAACAATATTGCTACTGGAGAATACAATTCATAATTAAACTCAAATTCCGAGCCGGCAGGCGGGTTCCTAGTGAAGTTCCTTTCGTCCTGAGATACAGAAAGAATCCGTGTCTTCAATCCCGCCTCGTCTTTTTCGTCAGTCGAGTTTAGAGCATCGATCCACGGTAAACACGCTTCATCGCTCCGTTTTTCCATGGTTCGTTTTTCATCTTTGAACCGGGTTTGTTCGCTCACGAAGCTTGAGATTATATTACCGTGTTCAATTATGCTCATGTCTGTCACATTTTGTTTAATGTGCTTAAAGTGTTTCGCGGCTAACGTTGTCGCCGACTTGCCCGCCTCCAGTAAGTAACCTGGAGAAAAATTTAGGTCGATTCATGTTTGGAAATTCTTCCGTATATTGCCAAGAAAAGAAACAATTTTATTAAATTATTTACTATGTACCACTTTAACGTGAACATTAACACTTTATTTTTCAATATCAAAATTCATTAATAACAGATTGATTTCAAATTTAAGTACGGAGATGACGACTTGTCTCTCCAATGTACAAGGCTTCGTACTTATGACATTTGAATTGATAAACTAGATTTGCCTTAATACACAAAGGAGTTTTTGATTTGTTTGAAAAATAGTTCCGGCATTTATTAGTTACAAAGATTACTCTCAATTTTAGGCCAACAGGTGTTCGATGTTCTAAATATCGTTTGAATTCTTTTGCTCTCTCTGAGTACGTTAATTTTAAATTGATAGTCATTTGATTATCAATATCATTTCCCGAAGTTATATTTGATTCATTATTTAATTTTAAATAAATGGATTGAACAGTATATTTTATGATATTTGTAAGTAGCGTTTATGCCACTTTCATTATTATCACATTCTAAAATCATAATTTAACATCACAAAAATTTATTAATATCAACAATTCACATACTTAAACAAATTTCTTATTAATTCAAATATTTCGCCCAAAATTAATTCATAAATTCTTTCGACTAAATTTTGAAAATTTACGAAATATAAACTTCAAATTATAATTACATTTTTACGAAAATTTTACAAAATTCAAATTCCAAATTATTTTACATATTTCAAATTAAACATCAGATTATATTTAAATTTTTTCGAAAATTTTACAAAATCTAAACCTTAAATTATTTTACATTTTCCAAATTAAACTTCAGATTATATTTATATTTTTTTCGAAAATTTTACCATAAAAACTAATTAATTTAAATTTGCAATAGATCATTGTTAAAAAATTATTTCTTAAATATTGATTCGATAATTATTTATTTAAAATTTATTTAAACTTATTTCATAACTGTTATCAAAATATATCAACTGTTATTACTGTAAACACATTTTAAATAAGTATTTATTTATCATATTTTTACTTACATAATGTAAGTTATATTTAATTTTTTAATTTATTTCTTTTAAATTTTCAAATCAAAAAAATAATAAATTATTTTGGCAAAACTTAAATTTAAACTAACCCCTCATAATTTTATTTAAATACTTTTTATTAAATCCATTTTTAGAAGGCCTATTATCTCTATTACCTCTATCTTTTTGCATAATTTAGAACAAAAGTTCAATAACTTTAACGGTGAATTACCTTTATTTTATACGAGATATATTGATGACACTTTTCTTATATTTAAAGGTGAGGATAATGTCTTAAACTTTGTAGAGTTTGTAAATGGTCTTCACCCTAATATCAAGTTTACCTTTGAAATGGAAAATACTAATAAACTATCATTTTTAGACGTATTAATTGAAAGAATTAAGGATAAATATAAGACTCGAATATATCGAAAACCAACTGATACCGGTTTGTACAGTTGTCCGGATAGTTTTCCTGACCCAAAGTACAATAGGAAAATGATTAAAGGTTTGGTACATAGAGTCTGGAGTTTAACATCAACCTTTGAGATATTTGATTATGAAGTTGATGAACTTCATAATAGGCTTTCTAAAAATGGATTTAATAAAAATTATTTAAATAAAATCATAAAAGATACTGTTCAATCCATTTATTTAAAATCAAATAATACATCAAATATAACTTCGGGAAATGATATTGATAATCAAATGACTATTAATTTAAAATTACCGTACTCAGAGAGAGCAAAAGAATTCACCCGATTTTTAGAACATCGAACACCTGTTGGCCTAAAATTGAGAGTTATCTTTGTAACTAATAAATGCCGGAACTATTTTTCAAACAAATCAAAAACTCCTTTGTGTATTAAGGCAAATCTAGTTTATCAATTTAAATGTCATAAGTGCGAAGCCTTGTACATTGGAGAGACAAGTCATCATCTCCGTAATAGAATTGCTGAGCATACTCAATCGAGTAGAAATAGTTCGATATTGAGCCATATTAAAAGATGTAAAGGTAATCTTATGGATTACAATAAAGATTTTAAATAATTTTAACACAAATTATGAAAGGATTATTGCCGAAGCATTGTTAATAAAGCATCATAAACCATGCTTAAACGTGCAAGGTGATTCATCTAATCATATTAAAGTTTTTTAAATATTTTTAAATATCATTAAAATACTTTTTTTTAAAAAAAGGAAAAAAAGCATGTTTTTGAGACGTATGATGTGTTGCGTTAGAATCAAAATTTAGTATAAAACATATAAAATTTGAGTGTCGATTTAAACAAAATAATCAGAAATATCGTAAAACATGAAAAACAAGAGGAATCACACAAAAATATAAGAATTGTAACAAACCGGCAACAAAAAGTGTTAAAATGTATATTAATGGGATGAAAAGTGCAAATATTGGCGGCAAAGTTAATAATTACGGACGAATAATCGATAAAATCAGAATAACACATGCAAATGAATAGATAAAAAATCCGCAAAAATAATGAAAAATTCCCAAATGATTTTACAAATAAAACCAAATAAAAATTACGAAAATCCGTTAAGAATTCACAGAAAAATAACAAAATTGAAGTAAAATTAATAAATCAATAAATAACGATTAATGAACGGATTTGGATGAAATAAACAAATAAAATAGCCGGAAAAATCATGAAAATACTCGTAAAATACGAACAGATAATAAAAGATAATAATAACATCGAAAAATTAGAAAAAATAGCAAGTAAATACAAAAATAGTATAAATTGGAACATCGCCAAATAGAGAAATAACGATGAAAATCTCACAAAATGAAGACGAAAAATTCATAAAATAATTGGAAAAATCGTAGAAAAATCAACAAGATGTAAAAAAACACCGCAATCAATACTAATGACTAATGATTAATGACCAAAAACGAAACATTAGAAACGCGAGTGATTTAAATTTTCAATCGATCGTTGATTTAATTCCCTTACTTTATAAAAACGTTTCTCTGTTTCATATAAGTGTCTTCCTGTTTTTGCTGATCCTATAGCTTAAATGGATGTTTTCTTAAAATAAACATATTTATTATTTGGAAATTCTCTTCAAAGATGTCCATTTATCCAAAGTTTTTCCAAAATTTTTGTGACCAGAAAGATCCTCACCTCTTGTCACTGCCAGAACTAATTCCGTAATTGTTATTGGTTTTATATGATAAAAATTTTAATTCGTAAAAATACAATAACCATATTTATATTTATATCAATTCTTATTTAAATTGGTTTGAGTAAAAAGAAGTTCAAAAGTTCCTCCGAAATATTTGTTTAAAAAACTCTAATTGCGGTGGAAATAAAGCTTTGTGTTCATGACAACGTCTTTTGATCAAGAACCCAATACTGAAAGACCAAATTCTTGTTTTCACTTCGGGTGGCGAGTTTACCGAATGAGCTAACAACAGAGTAAGAGTTATAAGAAAAACTTCTTGATAAAAGAAGATGAAAAAAAGCTTAAATCAGTTCTCTGCTAAGGAGCTGCCAGATAGAATCGATCATCATAGGTCGGTTAAACTGGAAGAGAATGTTTCGAATTCAAATTGAAGTACACTTCATATGATTTAAAAATAAAAATTAATTTAAAATTGAAAAAGTATGTTTTATATAAATGACACTGAGTTGTGTTTCACCGGATAGAGTTTTGTGATTTGTAGAATTGGTAAATAAATTTTAATATCACTTAATCCTGAGATACATTTATGAAAGTGTTTAATAGAAATATAATGTCAAATTATAGTTTAAAACGAGGTTTTCAAAGCTACTCAATCAAAATTGTTAAAATGGCAAATTCGATCATATTTTGTCTTAGGTGAAATTAGAAATCAACGTAAATGTCGAGAACAAATGTTTAGACCAAACAATTCTATAACGCGAGATAATATGGTAAATAATATAATATGGTAAATAATACCTAGAAAAACTTAGAAAAACTTTAATCAAAAAAAATAAAAATAACCTCCATAATTTAGTCCAAAATTTATTAACGTCAAAAAAAAACTCCAAACATCATACAGTGGTCATACACAGTAAATAATTATTATTGTTGTTAAGCTATCAATTTATTTATTGATTTTTTTTCAGTTCAATTATTCTGACGATAATAATCATGGATACTGCTTTTCCATGTATTAAGATAATTTTGTAAATCATTGTTACCGACGATCAAATTCATATTGAGATTTTTTTAAAGAGATCTTCTGTTTTCTTTATCAACATTTTCAGTTAAATGATTCTTTTCTTCAGATAATAGGCTTTTATTTCTTTCCACTAGAGAATTTGATAGCTGTGGTAATTTTCATGATTACTTTTTCAATGGGTTAGGATATATAACTTTCGAAATATTGTTGACAGAGTTTGCAACGGAATTCTCCTGAGTTTTGAACAAATAGCACTCTTTTCAAAAAAATACATGACATTACAAACACATCACTCACAACTGACAAGAAAACAATGCGCAAAACAAAAAAACAAAAACATAGGATAAAAAATATCGGGAGACATCACAATGAGGTTAATCCTTATGTAGTGTCAGTAAGTAAGGCACTACATAAGCCCCCCCTATTGTAAGTGGAACGTTAAGATGTTTTTTTGTATGTTTGTGACTCATCTGATCTAGAAGTTTCTTATGTTATATGTTTTGTGTTTATGTGCATGTTTATGTGAAATAATTTGGGCTGAATCTTGGTTTTATTTTTGTTAGGAATTAAAAATGTTAGGAAAATTTTTGAAAGAAAGTTATATTAAATATGTACAAATTAAAATTTTTATATAATTAAATATGTAACATTCGAAAAAATAAAATTACTAAAATTAAGATCAATTAAATTGCTAATAAAAATTTTTGATAGTTTTAATATAATATAAAAAGTAAAAAAAGTGTATAATTTTTATGTGAAACGATTTTAAAAAAATTAATAAAATTAAATGAAACGATTAAATATTTTAAAGTGTTATCGTAATTATAGAAGTAATAAAAAAAAGCAAATATGAATATTTATATGTATTTTTATCTATATCGGTTTAAGATTTATGAAACAAATAGTTTCTCAAAAAAAATAAATTTGTTTAAATATTAGATTTAAACATTTTTTTGTGGTATAATAAAAGTTTAATGTCTGATATAATTAATTCTGACGAGTTTCCAAGAACCTCTAATATGGCGGCCTTTGCCAAAAACTCAGACCAATTAATCTCCAGATTGATTCCGGAGCATTTTAAACGGGATGACGATGTCGAAGTATTTATTACGAGTTGTAATAGATATTTTAAAGCAGCAAGAGTACCCCATAATTTAAAAGAGACATTGGTGGTGACTATGCTTTCGAGGGAGTTAATCCCGGTATACGAAAACACGAGATCTTTAGAAAGAAGTTTTGAGAACAGGTTACGAGAAGCGTTTCAAAAAAAAGATCCCAAATGGATGTTCTAAGGGAAGCCGTAGAATTTCAAAGAACAACGGAGACGACAGCAGAATTTTTTGCTAAAGCAAGGAAGATGGCTGAAGCGATAGTATCATTTCAATGGACGGTCGATGAAGTGGAAAAATGCCTGTTATTAAATTGTAATAAAGATAACGAAACAAAGAAAGAAATAAAAATGAGGGATATCCAAGAAAAAGAAGAGATAAAGAAAATTATTAAAAAGATGGATGAAGTCTAGTCAGAAATAAAACAGGTCAATGCCATAAGACCATCTTATGCCAGTGCTGTACAGCGTAACAAGCTAGTAGACAGTAGAGTTCCGATGAGAAATGGACCAAATAGAGAACAGAAAACCTGCTGGAATTGTAATGAAGTAGGCCACGTGAGAGCCCAATGCCAGAAGAAGAGCGAAGTGACATGTTTCGGATGCGGTCAAAAAGGTCACATCAGGCGCGAATATCATCTACAATGCAAAAGATGTCATAAACCAGGCCATAAAGCGGAGGAATGTTATACAAAAATTCGAGATAACGTCTCCAGGTTTAACAATCATGAAAAATCGGATGGCAGAACATGGGGACAAAAACAGTTTCCACGAAATGACAGGCAACCAAGAACGGACGGAAGATCAAATCAGTATTCGAATGACTACTACCGAGGCATAGCGAGAGGGCGAGAACTGGCTGCACTGGAAAAAGAAGACAAAGATTGCTTGGAAGAAAACGAAGAGAGCCAAGTCGATGAGGAACCGATTTTTGGCGATGGAGTAAGTTTTGTAAATCTTAAACCGAACCGTATAAGTAGTATACATGATTATTATAGTAACAGTATGTATAAAAGTATTAATGATATAAAAAATAATAAAAATATAA
>MQRK01241993.1:0-10482 GCA_001938485.1 Girardia tigrina | reverse complement strand
CTCTCGTGAATCAGTGTTTTATACTAAAGGGTTAAATGTGTTACCATTGAAATGGCAACAGTGTGTTGACAACATGGGGGGATATTTTGATTAAAAATAAAATGTTATTATTTAAAAAAGATCGATTTACATTTTACTTTAATTTTGACCCGTTTCATATCGAACAACCTAATAGATTAAATTCAATGTGAATGCTGTATGTTGATTTGAATATTTCGAACCTATAATGGTGATTCTTCCACTAAGATGTAAATAAATATTTTTTTAAATAAATATTTGGGGTAATAGATCATTTGAACTAAATAGAATAATAATAATTATGAGGAATATTTGGTGTGTTGATGTTTTTTGTAGTGTTTGCGTGTTTAAATGTTGTATGTTAATTTGGGATTGTGTCTTTCGTAACCATAGGTATGATTAATATTTTAATTCTTATAATCTGAACTTAATTTATTTAAATTTAGATTTACTATTCAACATTTTAATTTTTATTATTGTAACTTTTAAATAATTTTATTGATTTTATTTTTGTAAAATTTTAAATAATTAAAATCCAATTAATGTTTAAAAATGATTATTTATATTTTAGCCAATAAAATTTCAATTAAATAATTTAAATAAAATAATTTTTTTCATGTGAGGAATGTTTTGAATTGTGTGTTGATATTGTGCATGTTGTATGTTGATTCGGAATGTGCCTCTCCTACACAGATGGATGATTGGTATTTTCTTTGATTCTTACTAATTAAAAATAATTTAATTTAATTTTAAAGTAAAAAGATTTAAAATAATTTTTGAATGTATTATTTATTTTTTAATGTAATTTAAAATTTTAATATATTAATTTAATATGTTCTTTTTTAAAAAAAATGTTTAGATTTAATTTTAACCAATTAGATTTTTTATAATTAATAATTTTTATTAACAGATTTTCATTTTTTGAAAATAATTAGTATGAACTCAGAAATATATTGATCAAGAGAAATGTCAAATAGTGAATGCGCTTGTAATATTAATAAATGTTGTAAAACTAATATTCATAAGTTAGTTCAGTTTGTAAGGAGGAATTTAATTTTTGAGTAACCTTTTAAAATTAATTTTAAAAGATAGATTTTTTAAAAAAAATTATTTAAATTTATTTATGATAAAATAAATTAAAAATATTTAAAAAAAAACAAAACTCATCTATTAAAAAATATTTTTAGAAACAATATATTTTGACGGATCAACCGTCATCTTCAGGTCACTAATTAATAATCAATTCATCTTATATAAATGCAAAAATGGTGATTATGTAATCGATTGCATGTAATCATGCTAAACAAAATTCTCTATAAGCTGGTTGAGACAGCCGATTGAACATTGATTTTAGTGCAACGTGACATAATTAACAATGCTTCACGCGACACTCTCTCCCAATAACTGTCAAATTTTTGAAATTTATCACATTAACATTTTTCCTATGTTCTGCAATATTATTCTTACTCTCTTTTCGACTATGTTCTTGAATTCGTTTACAAAGATGACGGTTAATCTCTCGAATGTATGCGGCAGCGCACCCATTACATTTACATTAATATAAAAACAAAGTGTTATTACTGAATATATTTTGAATTTTATTAGATCGTAATATAATTTTGAATTTAATTCATTAAATGTATTCTACATTGCTAAATTTACATTACTCAAATTAATAATAGTATTTTTAATGTCAAATTCAAAAACTCCAAATCAAATTTTGATTTTATATTAAAATATGGACTTAAACATTCAATATCGTCCTAATCCTTAGATCTTTCTTAAATCCATCAAGAGAAGCTAAATTCTGACTTTTCGAAATATCGTTCAAAAGTATTTTACCCACTGTATTCTTTATTAATTTTTCCAGAAAAGATTTAGAATAACCATTCTTATTTAACAAGGAACTTAGTTTATTAACAATTTCTATAGATTTAACAAAAGGGCGAAGACAACGATAAATTAAGCCTTTAATCATGTTTTTCTTATACTTCTGTTCATAAAAACCGTCCGGTGAAGTATATAGACATTCAACCATTTCGGTTAAATCTTGATCGCCGGCCTGCTCTAAATTCAAATGTAACGCGAACGGCTATCCAGCCATAAAGGCTGCATTGGTCAGATCGTCGATTTTTGATGCCAACATCTTTACTTGAGAAACGTAATCGTCAATAGTTTGTCCTTCGTAATATTTCAAAGTAATCAGTTGACTGTCGCAGATCGTCTAGTTAATCCGAATGAATTGTCAAAGATTTACAGTAATTCATCACAGTTGCTCTGTTTCTTTTCATTTAATTCCATGTATATATTTCACGGAACATCCGTCAACAAAAAAGGAAAATCCCCTGGATTTTCATTATCATCTCGAACTTTTTCTTTCAAATTTCAAAACAGCCTTTTCCATTAAATTTCTCTAAATGATCGAGTATAAATTTTAAATCGCTTATCGTTGTCCGGATAGCTTGTAACAACGAATAACAAATCTATAAAATTTATTTTTCAATAAAAAAATACTTTTAAATAGATATTATTTAAACAAATAATTATCCATATTTTTTCAGGTTAAATATTTCATTTAATAAATAAATTTAACATGTAACAATACTTAATATAGATAGACGAATAGTAGAGACTTTCTTAATACACTTCTAAGTCTTAGACTCTAAGAGATGATTGACAATGTCTTGGTTAAATTTCCGGCATAGATTGAACTTTTTAAATAGTTTAGTTGAATTATTTATGTTGTTATCGTTGATTGTCATTCGATTTAAACAATTCATTTCTTTTAATTAACATTTTTCCCCCTTAATTATTATAAATTTTGATTTTCCAAAATTTTTAATCTGGAAATTTTAAATAATACGAAAAATTCGACATACTCGCAATTATACAAGTATATCAGATTATTATCGATTTATTGATTTTGCTTCGCAAAATATCGATTGAATTCGAATTTTTAATCATTTGATATTGTTACGTACAAGGGTCAATTTGATATTTCCCAAACGTCGTAACAAAAGGAGAACTTGTTAATAAATAATTCACCTGACAATCGACTTATGTAATTTAGAATTTATAAATCAATCAATGGAATAAATGATTAAATAACGCGAGACTTCTTTTTTAAATATTTATTAAAATGTTTATAAAAATTTTTACAATTTACAATTTGATGAAGAAAGAAAATATAATGATATCCCTGTGAATAATGTAAGAATTTTATGGAACTGGGAAACACCGTTCTCCAGTTACCAAGGATTTTTCAGAATTGTATAAATAAAAATTATTAATTTATTATATTAACAATTCAAGATTTTATAAAATTAAAAATATATTAATTTAAGAAAGGAAATATCTTAAAAATTTAAGTATAACCTTCACCGATGAGAAAGGAAATTTCTATCTCCGACATATCAATCAAATATCTCCACATGGCCAACGGAACAGTCGAAAGCAAGATCCAAGGTCTATCGCCAAATGATTGAAATTGGAAATTATCGCCCAGTAAAACAGTGCTATAAGAAAATATAAACTAACACACTATAAAAGAAAAATGATGCTTACCTATAAGAAAATATAAACTAACACATCTTGTATCGTTCTCGTTATAGTTTTTATATTATCCGTAGTTCGCGTAGTCGTGCTGTGTGCAACAAAAGAAAATCGTATAGTCGTAATAAAATCGTAAAATTGCGTGGCTTAACGTGATTTGCGTAGTCGCGTAACAAACAAAAATGAGAACCAAATCGCGTGGCTGTTTTAGTGAACGAAGCACGCGTGAGAAAGATGCGTGGCTTAAATTTAAATAAAAAATAAAATATGTGTGGCCACGCAAAATGAGAACGCACTATGCGTGAAGAAAACGCACAGCGCGTGACAAGATATAATAATAATAATTTTAATAAAATAGATAAATAATATGCAAAATTAAAGTTCTATTTTAATAAATAATATATATAAATAATAAAAACAAGGCATATGTTACATAAAATAAAATGACAATTATTTTCACATTAACATAAATGAAATTCACAATATTTTTACTATAATCGAAATCAACAAACAAAAAAAAGTTTATATTTACATTACCCCAACAATATATATAAATTCCATTCTAGGTTATTTTATGTATAAATTAAATATATGGTCCTAACAGGTTGATTTAAATTTTATTTATCCTTTATTTAATTTATTATTATATTTATTAAAACTTTTTTTAGCAAAAACACAAAGGAAATCGAAACTTTGTATGACAAAAATACATAAAACATGGTCCTCAATGCAATGACTGATGAGTATATTTAGTGATGAATCCAGATTTGAAATCAACTTATCTGATGGTGATACTCACATAAAGCGGAATTCTGAAGAATTGTGCAATTCAGACTGTTCGATGATTGGATCTCCTGTGGCGGCCATTTAAGACGTCCAGACGAGAAATATTTACGATAAATTAATTATATATCCCTTAAATTAGTACAATTTCCATTAAATTAATAAATTTCTCATAAATTAGTAAAAAGTACCATAATTTATTAAATAATTCTCTAAATTGGTTAAAAATCTCTTATCTTTACTAAAAATTCTCTTATTTCAGTAAGAAATCCCCAGGTATTTCCCTTATTTTTTAGACTTTGAACAATTTTTTGGACTTCCGTTCAATTTGTGAGCCCCCATTTATTGAGCTTTTTCGACTTTCCAATTCGCTTCAAGCATTGAGCAACGATTGAGGGATCAACGTTAAGCTCTTCGGCGAGTGCTTGAAGAATTATGCGTGGATCGGCTTTCACAAGCTCTTTCAATTTGTGATACATATAAATGTAGTGGAAACTCAATTAATGTTCTTAATATGGCGACCAACGACCACGTTACTTCGAACATCAGAGGTCCAGAAATATTTGACGGATCTGAGTCAAAAGTTGAGGAATTCCATAAGAGCTTCGCAGATATGCGACGATCATGGGATTCTCAGAAGAAAGAACGGCCTTGCTGGTGGATTCATGACACCGAAAGTAATGAAAATACGAGAATGCACAAGGAAATGCTTGGGAAACAAGTGAGATCTGCATTCATCAGAGAGAAGGAAATTCTGGAGATAATGAGAGAACTTGTTGAAATAAAAGTTATATCAAACGACCCTCAACCGTATTCCGGAAAATTGACGAACTAGTTTGAAAACTAATAGAAAAGAAATTAGGGAAAAAAGAGACTTAGCATATGCTAACGCTGTAGATGATATAGAAGTGAAGAGAAAAGTAGTTTTGAGAGGTCTCGAAAGCTGAGGATATGGAATGTATACAGATATACGAATTCGAATCAAAGAGTAAATATATAAGAGTGGATGTGTACACCACAAAGAGAGACAACGAATGGAGAACAGTCGAACATAAGAGACGACAGCCAAGACCCCGAAACGAAAAAAGAATAATAGAAGAAAGATAGAAAAATTTCAAAAGGAAAAAAACTTATTATCGGACACGAAGGAGGTCATGTGAGAAGAAAATTCCAAAACATGAGGCGCAACCACTGTAATAGAAAATGGCACGTAATAACACAATGTTATGTAAATGAAATTAGATTCAGAGAACTGGAGCAATGGAAACGGGACAACGGAAAGACTGGAAGAGATGAAGGAGAAATAATTCGAATGTTACATATGGAGAACGAAGTACAAAGAAAGAAATAGAAAATATCCACTGACTGAATTAGGAGAACAAAATGAAGAAAGTGACAGAATGTCCGAAAGACAGATAGAAGGGACTACTAAGTATAATTTGAGTTGAGTCATATGACTCAGTTCGAATTTCTATTCTACCACCGTTAATTATTGGGCGTGTGTACATGCTGAACTTTGTTTTGGGGCGATTTGGTTGGACGGAAGAATAATCGATCAATTGAATCAATTTCGATTTCACAAATGATTATGAATATTTTTTTTGATAATTTGTGAATTTATGTTCCTCTGAAATCGGACAATTTTGAAAATTATTTATATCGAGAATTAATTTATGTCAAAAACATTTAATTTTAAATTTAAAGTTAAAAAAATTAAAATTTTTATATCCATTCTTTATGCAGACAAAGCTCTACTTTGCCAACAAAGTTTTTAAAATTTAAAAATTAAGATTTAAAAATTTTTAAATTAAAAAAACACATTAAAAATTAATATAAACTGCCTATAATTTATAAATAGATATTTTACAATTAATATTGTTCGGAAACACCGACTTTTCCGTTTTATCCCATTTTGGGATCTTAATAAGTTTTTTTTGATCAAAATTTTACATAATCATTTATTGTCATCGAAAATGAGTAAGTGTGCAAAGTTTGAAGAAAATTGATTAACTAGAAGGCTGTGGCGCTTCGATTTTCCTTGAATAATCAAATGATTTAAATTTTACAAATTTCAATAATGTAAATAATATTAAATTTTTTTACTATTTTACTTAAAAAATTATTAATCAACTAATTTATTTAAAGTACATTTTCCTATAAAAAATTAATTAGAAATGCCTAAATTAATTGGAAAAAAATTTTAATTAAAATAATTAAATCAACGAAAATAAAATTCAAATAAAAAAAACGTTTTTTTGTTTGAATAAAAGAATTACCGAAAATGTCGAAGACAAAAACTGTAGAACAACGAGGGATCTCAATCGCAAACGAATATTTTCATTTTAATAAATTTTGTAGCAGGGTTCTTTATCCTTTTTGTTTCCCTCACACGAGAAGTGTGATCGAGCCCACTACAAAGGCCTTCAAAAATAGGTTTCTAAAGGCCATATATATTAGGGATAAAAATAAGACAAAGCGATTCGAGATAATAAAAATCTCATCATCAGGTCACAAAATGCACTAAGGAAGTACACGATATGGAAACTTGCCAAAAATAAATAAAATGTATTCCATATTGGATGAAAATAATTTTATTTCACTTTTCCTTTAAATTAAACAAAATGCACTAAATGCAATCAATTTCATTCTCACAAACCACTATTGGCAGCTATCAATTGCCATTTGAGAAAACGATATGTTTTCTCTATCGTTCGGTACTTTTCAAGGTAACGGAGACATATGATAAAGATGACAACTAACAGTAAACCAAAAGCTAATATTTGAGATGAAACTTCTTACACTCAATGCTATCAACTTAACTTTAGGCTTCCCATCAAATTTTGATGAAAAACGATAAAGACATCATATCGTTTTCTCAAATAGCAATTGAGTTTTATTTCGTTGTTTCAAGTAAAAATTTTCGTTAGAGATTTTTTATTATAATCACATGATAATTCGTTTTATTAGAAATGATAAAGAAATATTTTGTTCATTTTTATATTTTTATTTAATTATTATTATTACTATAATTGTTGGGTTCTTGATCAATATTAGAATTCATTAACAACAAAAATTTATTAATAACACAAATAAAAATTATTTAAACAATTTTTCTTGAGAAATTTTTTGTTTTCTTTCGACCAAATTTCTTATACATAAAAATATGGAATTATAAATACTGCTAAGCTATTTATTAAAATGCGATTTTAGAAATTAAAATTTTTTCATTAATTTTATAGATTAGTATTACATTATTTGGTAAAATTTAATGTAAAATAAAAATTTATTTTAACAAAACAAAAGAGTTTAACGTATTATTTATTATCAATGTTTAAATTTAAAATATAATTTTTATTATTTGAAATACATGTTACGATTTATAATACACTTGATGAATTTAAAATACCAAAATATAATAAGCAAAAATATATAAGCAATATTTAAATTTATTATTATTTAACAGTATTAATATTATTTAATAATATATTTATTATTATTTAATAGTGATTCATTAATTATAAAATTTTAATAGCAGTTTTTATATAACGGATAACATCAAATAGTAGGTGGACATGAAATAGTAGGTGTAATGAAGTTTTCAAAAAATTTTCCACCTACTATTAAAATAGTAAGTGGAATCAAATAGTAGGTGTAGTTTAATTCTTATTTATTTTTCAAGTTTAAGACAAGTTCAAAACAAAAGCACCAAATAGTAGGTGTAAACCAATATTGGGCGCCTTTTCAATTTTTTTTCCACCTACTATTAAAATAGTAGGTGTCCTACTATTTCATGTTATCCGTTATTATATATTTTATTAATTATTTATCGAATTTTAATCTGCAGAATTTCTAAATGGTTTTTAAATCTAAATTTTCTTTTTTTATAAAATCTTTAACAACAAAAATTTCATAAAGTTATTCTTCGAAATAATTTTTTAAAATAGTTATTACGCAAGATGTTTGCATAATCATCAATTTGCTATAAATAAGACAGCGAAATTGTTGTTAATTCAGCCTGAAGATGGTGGAAAATCCATCGAAATATATTGCGATAATAAAATTTGAGTTTAATGGCGTTCTGGATTAAAAAAATTTTCCATTATCTTTTAAATTTCTTATGAAAATAACTTTATTTCACTTTTCCTTAAAATTAAGAAAAATGCACTATATGCAATCAATCGCATTCTCGTAAACCAACCATTGGCAGCTATCAATTGCCATTTGAGAAAACGATATGTTTTCTCTATCGTTCGTACTTTACAAGGTACTGCTTGGTGCATTTTGTGACCTGATGATGGGATTATTATTATTCCTATATATATATATATATATATATATATCGCTATGAGTTCAAAATTATTATCATAATTTATATCATTGTTTATTTATTATTAATAGAAGAATTAATTCTCTTTCTCACTCTCTCTTTTCTATAAGTCTCAAAAATGAACAATTAACCATCAATCTGAAATATTTTTATACTGTGATATTTTTATTCGTTGTTTGTTGTTACATAATTAAATATTAATGTATACATTGTATATAAAAATTATGTGAAAAAAATAATTAAACTAATAACAACTGATATAAATGAAAATAAATGGTATATTGTTTAAACGCGTCCTTGAAGGTTAAGATTGTTTGTGTGGCGAAATTTTGATATTGATTGTGTTTCGCTTTGATAATTGACGACTTTGAATTTCTTGTGTAATAGAGATAATTTTCAAACAAATTTGTTCTTGTCATTGCTGTGAAAATTTTTTTGTTAAATTGCGAGGGTAAAGTAGGAATTTAGAAATGTTTACTGTAAATTTGTAAATTGCTGATTATTGGATATTCGTCAGGACGACGGGTTCGTGATTCGTATAATCGGCAATCTTTGTACGAGACTTCCAAACGATGATAGAGTCGAAAAAACGGTTTCGTTGTTGATCGTTGTGACGAAAATTCTGTCATTTGTAAATACGGGATTAAACGGTTTTATTTTGTAATAAAACTTGATTTCTGAGACAGGTAAAGAAAAAATCATATAAAATGTTTTATCTTAGAAGCGAGTGGTTTTCCTATAGCTAGTGATACATTTCAATCATATGAAAAAACGGCCATCTACTACATTTATTAATCAATAAATGATGACAGCATTTCTAAAAGGCTGATATTACGTATTTCTATTTTGCCTCTATACGACAGCCAATAACTATCGTCAACCAATCTGATTCGTTGTCTGTCTGCCCATTAATGAGAAGATAAATATATAAAAATTTATTCATTGTTTCTCAAAGTTAGCTTCTAGAGTTACCAACTGTATGTTTCAGTTTTTAATCTTGCAAAATAAATTCGAGCCTTATAAATGAATTAAATAAAATTTTAACCAAATATCTAAAAACATTCCTTTGTTTACACTTTTATGAATGTATTCACTTTTATTTTCAGATGCTCTGGTGTTGTATTCCTGGTTGTACAAGTGGATATAATGGTATTTCATCGATTTCCTTTATCTTAACTTAACCTTTTTAATTATTAATAATCTATTAATCAATTTAATTTATATATACATATGTATACATAAATAAATATTTTTATATATAATTTTCATATATTATCTATACTTGACTACGTGGGTCACTACACTATTAATATTTTGAACTATAACTTCTTGTGGAATATTTTCTGGTCCTTACAACAAATCTAAAACGAAATACATTATAAAATGAGGGTTTTTTTTGTTAAATTCATTTTTTTAATTCCTAGGTTAGTTCGGAGACGGAAAAAGAAAACCGATAACAAATTCAAAACCAGCATGTTGAAAAGTATCAAAAAATTCTGAAAACCGTTTGCGGGAGAAACTTTCGAAAAATTTTGTTACAAAGTATATCATATATTTATAATAACAAAGAAGTTTCTTTTATATATTTTTAATATTAACAATTGTTATCATGAATACAAGATTTCGATATACTAGGTCGATCAACAAATGCATTATCTTCTGATGGCTTGGAGAAGGTAATGTAAATTATAAACATATATATATATATATATATATATATATATATATATATATATATATATATATATATATATATATATATATATATATATATATATATATATATATATATATATATATAT
>MQRK01241984.1:33989-67997 GCA_001938485.1 Girardia tigrina | reverse complement strand
CTAGCACTTTTAAAAAATTTTATGTATTGATTTTTGCACTTTTGCACATGTGCAACTTGAAAAGCACTGTGCTAGCACATTAGAAATGTGCGGCACAATGTGCACTATCGATTAGAACTCTTAAAATATTGATTAGCACATTTGGGCACTGTGCAGCAATCGATTAGCACTTTTTTCTTCGGTCCTTAGTTACGGGGTGACGGTTGCTATGGATACGGGAACCGTAACCATGGTTACAACCGCATTGGATCACTGTATCCGCTGCTAATGAGAAACGTCCCTTGGTTACCGTCACTATGGTAACCATGACCTTGGTTACCGTCACCCAAAAAAATAAAAATAAAATAAAAAAAAAACCGTTGCCATGGTAACCGCGACCGTTGCCATGGTAACCGCGACCGTTGCTAGGGTGATCGCGACCGTTGCCATGGTAACCGCGACCGTTTAGGGTACCGGGAACCAATCAGAAGTGTTGTCAAGTGAACCGGAACCGTTGCCATGGAAACCGCGACCGTTGCTAAGGTGATCGCGACCTTTGCCATGGTAACCGCGACCGTTGCTAAGGTGATCGCGACCGTTGCCATGGTAACCACGATAACCTATACCGTTGCCATGGTAACGCCTAGGGGGGGGTGTAGGCCGAATGCCCATTTTCTCCCTACTATCATTGAATCGGATTTGGTCAGCCGACTTGATAACCGTTGATGCGAAAGAGGATACTGAAAATGGAGTCGTAGCAACAACAATAACAAAATCAGGTAAAACCAGAAAAATTTGGAAATATTACATCTTAACAGTTATAGATATTTATTCCCGTTATGGTTTCTTTCGGTTTTTACCCAATAAAAAAGCGGAATCGATAATCCAAGCTTTCATTTCAATCTTAAAGGAATTAACAAATACCGAATCGCCAATTCCGAAATATTTATGGGTCGACCAGGGAGCTGAGTTCACAAACAAGGAATTCGATAAAAAATTCCTAAAAGCTAATAATATTAAAATGTACTTCGTAAAGGAGAAACCCGTTTTTATTGAAAGATTCAATCGGACTCTGAAATCTGAAATCTATAAACTATTTACCGAGAAAGGGGAGAAAGTTATCACTGAAGCGGAAATGCAAGAAATATTAGAGAATTATAATAATAGAATTCACAGCTCTATCCGACAAATTCCACACGATGTGATGTTTAATAATGCGATTCCGCTTCCAAAACCTCAAAAATTACCCAAGAAAAAAGTGAAACCAAAATTCAAAGTCGGAGATCGAGTTCGGGTATTTGAAACAAAATTATTCAGTGGAGATAAACCTGAAGGTAGTCAAAATAAAAATCGGGAACGGAAATTACAAACTTTTAGAAAAGGTTATGAACCGAAGTTGACCAGGGAAATTTATACAATTTCTCAAGTTTTGGATCATGAATATCCAGTGACTTATAAGCTGATAAATCCCGAAAAAGATGGTGCAAATAAGGAACTATTCGGTCGGTTCTATGAAGCGGATTTACAAAAATCAAAATTTTAAAGAAAATGGAAACAAGTTTTGAAAAACCAATAAATCAATTAACCACAGGGATGATTCCCTTAGGGATTTTAGATCTTGATAACAATAAAGAATTTACTCACGTTTTGAAAAAATCTGATGTAATAAAACTGGCGCCAACCAGCGGATCACAAGCATACATGAATCAGAACGGAACTCTGGTTTATCAACTTTCTCAAACCACTGATCCAATAGATATTTGTAATGCTAAACTGGTTTATGATATTAAAATCGAAGACAGTGATTGTGTTTTGGAGACCAACTTCTTCCCTAAATTATTTTCATGCATGTCTTTGAAATTAGGTAACTATGTCGTTGAATCGATAAATAATCCTGGAGTTGTATCGGATATGATATTATATGTATCTAAAGACCGAAACTATTTACCATGCGGAGAAATAACTGATTTTATTCCAGATCATTATGAAATGACTTATGGAGAGAAAATAGCTGCGGTATCAGCCCCATCTACAAGTTCAAAAATTACTGATGAAGAAGAAACTCCCGGTTCGAGCGGAGGTACAAACAATATCAAAGAAGTTCCAGCGGGTCTACGATACCAAAATATTGGTTATGAAATTCGTAAAGATCAGTTTAAGAAAAATAGATTCAGAGGTGCTTTCTCACTGAAACATCTCTTTGGATTTCTGCAAAATTATAACCGGGTAATTTACAATATTCTTCTGGAATTCACAATGGTGCGAAAACTTGATGATAAAAGTATTTTTTATTCAGAAAAAGGAACCAAAGGAAAATTGAAAATAAATTCCCTGGAACTGCATATGAATCAATTGGAATTGAATATCGATTATTATGCTCGATTGGTAGAGCGATTAAATGTTAAAGACAAACCGATTTATGTGGATTTCCTCAAACGCATATCCGTAGAGTATTCATTGAAAACCGAGAAAGTTTTCTCCTGGAATGTTGCATATCTAAATTATTTACCAAGATATATTTTCGTGGGAATGAAATTACAAGATTCAAATTACAACTGGAATAATTCCNGTTTTCATATGGATACTGAAGAATTCTCGATTCAGCTGAAATTGAACAATACCTATTACCCTATTCAACCAATGGTGAATGAAAAAGCAAATCAGAATTTCTATGATTTATATAATTCATATGTTCAATGTTCCTGCGGTTTCCAAGATAAAGCTCCAATGCTATCGTTGAAAGATTGGAAAAGTTTATATCCAATAATGTGTTTTGATACTAGTGATATCGATAAAACTTTGGATGTCAACAACGTTACCGTTACACTTCTCATTCGCAAATCTGAAACTTTTCAACCGAAAATCTATTGTGTAATTTTGGAAGAAGCAAAAATAAAAATGTCTCTACGCGGATCCCAAATCACAATAATTGAACCATTCAAGGGAACCGTAGATAAGAAATAAGGAATAGAAGCAGAATTACCGAAGGTTTGATAAATATTTTAATTTTGTGAAAAATAAAATATTGGGATCCCCGAAGGTTAATAATTTTTTTCTCAGCGAGAACAAAAATTTTTAAAAAATGGCTCCGAAAACAGATGCGTTAAAAATACGAAAATTGATAGATACTCAAACTCCCGGTTTGATTCGAGTGAATGGGAAGGAAGTGTATTTAAATCGGGAAATGTTGAAAAAGATTAAAGATTTAGAAAAAAATGGAGGAGAGGTCGGAGGATATTATCACAGCGGAGGAATTTTACCGCTTATCCCCGCTATAATCGCTGGTTTAACTACTCTTTTCACAGTAGGAGGAGCAGCTGCTGGAGTAGCCGCTGGAGTATCAAAAACTGTTTCGAATGCTCGCGAAGCACAGAAGATTCAGGCTGAAAAAGAGAAAATAGATATTGAAAAACAAATAAAACAAAAGGAACTTGATAAAATGAATACACCGGTGGTTCCACCACCAACAGGATCAGGATTAGGGAAATCGAAAGGAAAGAAAATAGGAGGATTTTTACCTCTTATGGAATATTTACCAGAATTAGAAAAAAAAATTCCACCAGGTTTTATGGAAATAATTAAATCATCGCTAGATATTGGTAGTGAAAAAAATTCAGGAGAAGGGTTGTATTTGGATGATTATGTTGGGAAAGGAATTCAAAAATTTTTTCGTGAACAAATAAATCAATCGGATAAAGATCCGAAATCGAAAAAGGCTCTATTGAATAAAAATAAAAAATTGGGAGAGAAATTGAAATATCATTTCATGGGAAAGGGATTATATTTGGAACCTTGGGATCCGAATAATCAGAATCGGATTTGACTAAAAAATGAATAGAAATAATAATGATTTATATAATTTTATGCGAGCATTACCAGAACAATTACGAAAAGAGAAAGCAGCTCGACGGAAATACAATGAAAAAATTAAAAAAAGATTATACGTTCGCAGAAATGAGGGTATGCAATATCACGATCGACAACAGAAATCTGTGAAATCAGAAGAGGAGATCAGAGCTCGACTTGAGGAAAAGCGATTAAAATTAAAAATACTAGAACGGGAGATCCAGTCAAAATTATTGGCGAAGCAATTAGCTGATTTAAATCTTGAAAAACCGAAACCGAAAGAGGGAGAAGGAATTCGAAAAACGGGAAGAAAATTTATTAAAAAATGACTATACAATTAAATGAACACCAAAAATATTTTGATTATTTACGAAAAAGTTTGATTCAATCCTCACTAGCAATCCATGAATACAATCGTCAAGAATTGGAATATAAAAGCGGTATATCCGATTTTCAAACGTCAATGTCGAAAATGTTCCAACCTTTAATGAGTGGATTACATGGTCCCATCACAGACCGAATCGCAGCTCTAAAAACCAAAGTTGTTAAATTGGAAAACGATCTCAAACGATTTATCGAAGTTGAAATAAAGAATTATGACAATGTGAAATCGAAATCGTTTTTCGATCAGTATCAACAAGAATATTTATTGATCCAACAGGAATTAGCACCAATAATGCAGGAAATGACTGAGAAATATCCACAAGATAAGGAATTTATCACCACTCATCATGAGGTTTCGAAAAAATTCTTGGAACAGTTGGCACAGAAATTGGGAACGAAATTCGAACCTCAATTATTGCAACCTGCTCCTTTTTTGGAAATATATTTTAATACAAATTATTATGAAAATTTCGGATCTCTAAATTCAATCATGCGTCCAACATTTGGAAAGAATGCCGAGAGAAAACAATTTATGACATTTAATAAACAAACGTATATTCTCATGAACGAGGGTGGAAAATATTATTTCACACGAAATGATAATCGGGTTCGGGTAGAGGTTGATGAGATTTTCAATAATTTCCTAATTGGGAATTATGATATTATTTACGAAAAGAAATATACTCTGCAGGAAAAACATGCATCATTTGAAAAGTATTTATTATTTGTGAAAAATGCAGGATTAGATTATCGAGAAAGAAATATTCATTATATCAATCTTTGTTATGATGCTTTTAATAAATTCGAAGGAAATACAGGTCCCACAGCGATAATAAGACCCTCGAAAAAAGAGACGAAGGAAAGAACATCATCTTTACCACGGTTACGATCACAAAAAGGAAAAGGTTTACCTTCTGACCAAATTTCATTGTTTTCATATTTGTATAAATATATCGCTGCAAAGAAGGCTGGTCACGATGGTGTGGATGATAATATTATTGATATTATGAAGAAATTAAGACGAAAAAAATTATTAACAAAAGAAAAACAGGAGGAATTGTTGAAAAAGGTATTTGAAAACAAATTAAATAATAAAAATGGGCGAGACTAATGGATTTTCTACGACGTTTACAATATCGGCTTCGAAATCGGAAATTAAAGTCCAACTACCTGTTCAGTTGAATTTGAATCCCAATTATAAATACGAAATCGGATTGGTTTGGTTCTCAACCTATAACCTGGTGGCGAATGTCACTGAAACGAATAATAAATTTAAATTTGTCGGAAAGGATAGGGAAGGGGAAAAAATATTTTCATATGCGTTGAAACCAGGGACGAAGGGATTCAAGGAAATCAATGAAGAAATTGAAAAATTGACTGGGGATTGGGTTCAAGTGAAAACCGATGATAAAACTTCCAAGTCAACAATCACTATTGCCGATGGTTTCGGGTTGGAATTCGATCGGCGCTCATTCCTGCATTCAATGCACGGATTTGACCTTGATAATAATCCGGAAATTATAAAAATAAAAGGACCAGTGAAAGATCTGGAATCGAAATATACTTTTCAAATCACGGATATAAATATCTGCAATATTGATTGTAATATTGCTAATGGGGGATATGTTTCGAGCGAAGATGGCGTGGAAAATAAAAGTATTAACGAAAGCGTGAGTAACTCTAATATTATTTATTCGTTTCCAGCGTTTACAGTTCCAATCGGATACAAGATTTTAGAGCGGCCAGCATTCATAACTTACTATCCTGTATACATTTATCAAATAAATGATTTCACTGTGAGAATTATTGATAACAAGGGACGGTTGATAGATTTCAGAAATGAGAAAATAAATATGTGCTTACGTTTGAGACAGAGTGTATTATAAAGAATTCTATCTTGTTATAAAAATTTTTTTATAAAAAATGATAGAATTTGGATACCGAAGGTGTAAAATTATAACAAGTCATAAAAATGACTTTGATAGCTCAGCGAAGCCTCGTGAATGTTTTATTAATTGATTTTGAATAAAATCAATTAATAAAAAATGATCGAATTTTACAATCTCGGTGACATAATGCTAATGTTCGGAGTTGACACTTCGACGAATAAGCAGTTGGAGGAATGGGCGAGAAAATTGAAAATTGAAGTGCAAGTCTTGATGGCGGATGAGGTGAATGATCATATTGATGATAGAAAATTATCAATAATAAATTACCAGGATTCGGATGAGCAGGGGAGTCATTGGGTGGGGTATTATAATGGGAAATATGAGAATGAAAACGCGATGAAGGAGCCGATTTCATTCTATTTTGATCCGTATGGAATAGAGCCTTTACCGGATTTTCCAAAATGTATATATAATAGCGTACAAGTACAACCCTTCGGAACGCGACTGTGTGGACAATTGAGTTTATATTTTTTATTTAAAATGAATCAGTGTGTATGCGGTAATAAGACGCAAAAGTTTGATGATATAATTGAGGAAATGTTAGATTGTTTATGGCCTGAGACGCTTTTATGATTTAAAATATTTTTTTACTTTGAAAAAGAACAAAAAATATTCTCATTCCAAAAATGAATTATATTCCTGTGAATAAATTGGGAATGGTGATGCAGATTGGAGGAATGAAAGAAGAGAAAATAAATGAAAAAATTGAGGCGAATAATCGGAAAATATTATCAGAATCGGATCGGAGATATGCGAATGAAGAGAAAATTAATGAAACTATAGAAGTGAATAATAAAAAGTTAGATAAGATATTTGTGAATGAGCAGGGTGACGATCCCGTGAATTCTTTGCGAGTTAAAGATAAAATCGAGATTGGGAATATAGATGTTGAGAAAAGTATTAGAAATTTGAAATTTGAGATTGATTCAATGGTGAAACAATATATTCAGAATCGGAATGAAATGAGTGAAAAAATTGATAAAATAAAATCCATGAAATTCATGAAAACGGAAATTGAATCAATAGTGAAACAATCCGTGAAAACGGAAATAGAGGCAAATACCAAGAAAGATGAAAGTTCAAAAGAAATTGAAAAATTAAATGAAAAAATTGATTGTCTAACAGTTTTAAAACCAATTTGGAATATGGATTTAAAAATTAGTTATGTTTTCAATTATAGTGATGAAGTTAAATTACTAGTAAGTCAAAAACGATATATCCATTCATATTTAACTATATTATCACTTTATTCGAGACGGTATAATTTCCATATCCCTAAAGAAAATGAGATTATCAAACCAGAAGAAGTTGATGATGCAACATTAAAAAAATATAATATTCAGGATATAATATGTAATCTTAGTTTTCAACATTTGCGTTTATTAGTTAATAGAATAAAAGATAATGAGATAATTATTTATTTAAATTCTCGAAAAAAAGATAATTATATCATAGAAAATTTTAAAAAATTAAGAGGAACACTGAATAGTATTGATAAATCTTTATACAATTTAAATTATTATTCGTTTGAAAAATATGCTGACGAAAATTTTTATAATGAAGCAAATAATTTTTATATGAAAGAAATCTTCCCGAAAGTAATACCTCGAAGAATGGAATTATTAAAAAAAATTGAAATACTAGATTTACCTCGTCTCAAAGAGGATGAGAAAATACTTGTAAATAAATTCATTTCAAAATATGAGGAGGGAACTATTAAACACCCTTATTATAATTTTGCGGAAATATTTGAAATGGATCTATTTAGATTTTTTGTAAATATATATAAACAAAAAGTTAAATTTGTAAAACAAATTCGCTTGACAAATACATCAATTTTCGGGAATTGTGAATTTGGAAATAGAAAATATTATGTTATTAAGAATAAATCGGATGAGGAAGATACTGTTCTTTTTTCAAGATTTATATTTTATTATATTTATAGATCAAATTGGAAATATAGTATAAATACTTTTGAAAAAATAGGTGACTCATAATATTCATATTATGAGAATGATTTTGAAGCAAATTTTGTTTCAGAGAAAAAAATTCTGCTTCCTTTCAAAGAAAAAAAATCCTCTCAAAAATGGGTGACGAAGAAGAAAATGCTAATTTATATCCGGAAAAAGAGTTGGAGGATTTTATGTTAAAATATAAACAAAAAGAGGAAACTCCCGAAAGTTATAAAAAAGAATTGAATACTTTACATATTCAGTATTTTAAGAAAGATTTGGAATATTTAAATGAGCATATTGCCCATTATCAGAAATTGCATAAGAGATGGAAACGAATTGCTGTAACAGTAAAATATTGTAATGGGGTATTAACTTTAGTTGGATCTGTTGGAGCGATAATTGTTGTTTCCATTTCAACTCTGGGAGCTTTAACAATTCCATTAACTGCTGCTTTTGCTGGATTGGGAGTTTTATAGAATATTGGAGATAATGGCTCTAATTTAATAACTTTGAAAAAATTGAAAAAATATCGAAATTATTTACGAACATTAGAAAAGACTAATGATGAATTATTTATGTTTCATAAGAAAGCATTGAGTGATAATTTGATAACTGATGAGGAGTTAAAAATGAGTAAAGATATTTTGGAGAAGTGTAAGCAAAATATTGGAAAATTGAATGATGAACAAAAAAGAGAAGATAAAACGAATACTTTAATTACAAATGATCATTTGGAAAAGTTGAGAATTTTATTAGAAAAAATATAATAATAATTACCGAAGGTTTTTATTATTTATATTTTTCATAAAAAAATAAAAATAATAAAAAAAATGGAAAAAGAAAAATTCATTTGCGATGTCTGCAATTTCCAAGGATTGTCACAAAATAAACAGAGACATTTGGAAAGCAAAAGACATCATGTTCGAACAAATTTTGAAAAAGTATACCAAGCAGTAGTTCAATCCGATCCTGAATATATCCCGAATAATAAATATATTCCAAATAATGAAAATAATAATAATTCCGATCCTGATTATATTCCGACTAATTGTTCCTCTTCTAGTGATAGTGGTAATTCCGATCCTGAATATATCCCGAATAATGAAAATGAATAAAAAATTTAAATGGCTATAAATAATCTAATGTTTTTATTAATTTGTTAGTCTGATAAATAATTCACATTTTAATTTCACAATGGTAATAAAAAAATAATAACCAATAGGTATTCTTCGGAATAGCTTTTTGGCACCCGATTTGGGAAATGCTATAATATTTTTAAAGAAAATGTCCATAAAATTTTTGAAAAAGTTGAGTTTAAGAAGGAGATCGCGAAAAATTGATATTTGGGGTGAGGAGAGTTTTAATTTTGAGTGGTTATTCTATTAGACTGAAATAAATATTAGGGAGGATATTGATGTTAATGATGATGAGGAAATTGAAACAGATACCGAATCTAATAATATTGGCCAGAATATTATTGGGGGAGATATCGATTTCAGTTTTGAGGATGATAGTGATGAAGATGAAGAAGATTTTGTTATAAAAATAAATAAGAAAAAAAATCGGAGACAGGAGAAATGAATTTGGATGATTTAGATTATGAAGAATATAATAGTGATGAATATCATTCTTGTCAATCTGTATCTGAATCGGAAACGGAAACAGGAGCAGGGATAGAAGCGGATCCTTTATATTGCATATGTTGTAATAAACATTTCAAGAATAAAACAGGAATAATTTCACATCAGAAGAGTAAAATGCATATAATGAAAGAAAATATGTATAATTCACCAGAAACAAGCGGTGGAGGAATTAATAATGAAATTGAAGTATACAATAGCAATTCTGCTATTTACATAGTTAAAAAATATGAGGAATAAGATGGAATAAGATCTATAACTCAGGAGATGGTTAATAATTTAGCTGAAAAATATAAAAATAAGAAAATTAAATATCCCCATAAAATTAATCTTTCAATTGAAGCAACATTTCAACGATATGCGAAACAATCTGATGGATCGGAAACTTATGAACGAGTTGGACCGGTATATTTCAAAACTGATGAAAGAGTATTAAGAATTGAAGAAGACTTTGATACTTTTCTCGATGCAGCTCCTAATCTTATAAATAAGAAAATAGATGAATACATTAATAAGGGATCAGCGTATTCAATTGTGTATATAGGATTGATTGAATTTCTAGTATCAATATACAAAAATGCTTTATCAGCTGGAATGTATATGGAAATACCCGAACGAATGCGAAAATCTAGAAACATTATTAACATAAAAAATATTGATGATAAATGTTTTCTGTGGTGTTATATTGGGTTTGTAAAACGATGGGAAATTAGTTATATGCAGAATAAAGATAAATTTTCAATATATCAAAATTTTTATAATCAGAATAGAGAACATTATGATAATATCTTTCAAGGAATTAAATTTCCATCAGGTATAAAAGATTTTAAATTATTTAATGAAAGAGTTCCAGATGAGGAAAAAGTTAATGTTTTCATGGCTGATAGTAATGGGAATTTAAAACCTTTATTATATTCTCATAATAACATAGTAGGATTTAATATAATTGTATATTCAGACTATAAAAAAATCAATGGAATAAAAAAAAGAATGTCGCATATTGTTGGATGTAAAAATATTTCTGTTTATTTAAATTATGAAAAACGTCATAGAAAAGAATTATGTATGAATTGTGGAGTATTTTTTACATTAAAAAAATCTTATGATAATCATTTGAATTTCTGTGAAAAAAACGAATCTATTAAATGCACATTCCCACATAAATCAGTTTACCAATTTAATAATTTCCATATGAAAAATAAAGTCCCTTTCATATTTTATTCCGATTTCGAATCTTATAATTATACCGGTAATGAAGTTGATGATGGAGATAACGATGATCCGAAAAATAATTTTATTGAATTTGATGAGGAAAAACTTGTTAATAAGGATACTGAACAAACGAAATATTTAATAAAACAGAGACCATTTGCAAATGGGGTATATTTCCATTCTGAAATACCCGAAATAGAAGAAAATTATTATAAAGAATTTATCGGAGAAAATGTTGTAAATGAGTTAATTGATTTTCTACTTGAACAAAATAGGAAATTTACAAGAATATTAAATGAAGAGAAACTGTTGAAAATGAGTCCTCAGGATAATCAAAGATTCAGGAACTCGCATAATTGTTATTATTGTGGAAGAGAATTTGGAGATAGAAATAAAAAAGTTCGAGACCATGATCATATTACTGGTTTATTTCGAGGAGCAACACATAGAGACTGTAATTTAAATTCTAAGAAAATTAAATTTGTGCCATTTGTTATGTACAATAACGCAAAGTATGATAACCATTTATTTGTTCGTCAATTATTAATTGAATGCAATAATAGAAAAATTGGAGTGACTATTCTTCCGAAAACCAGTGAAGATTATATAAGTTTTCAAATTGGATGTATTAGATTTTTAGATGCAAGGAAATTCACTGATGGAAGAAGTTTGGAATCTTGCGGTTCCCAATTGAAAGCGGAAGAATGTAAAATTCTTCAAGAACATAATCTTTTGTTTCATAACGTGAAAGAAAATAAATAGGAAGTAAAGAAAGGAGTTTTCCCATATGATTATTTGAAGGGAGAAAATTATAGTGATATTGAAAAAATACTTGATGAAACAGAATTACCTTCTCATGATAAATTCTTTAATATTTTGAAAGATAAAGATATTTCAGTGGGAGATTATGAAATAGCGAAACAGAATTGGGAAGATTTTGAATGTGAAACGATGATGGATTTTGTCCGAACTTACATGATGACAGATGTATTGTTATTAGCTGATTTCTTTGAAAATTTCCGAAATATGTGTTTGAATTATTATGCTATAGATCCAGCTTATTGCTTTAGCGCTCCAGGATTAACCTGGCAGGCTGGTATGAAATTTACGGGAATAAAACTCCAGTACTTTAGTCAAGATACATATGATATGTTATTATTTTATGAAAACGGTGTTCGGGGAGGAGTCTCATCAGTGTTAGGAAATAGATATGTTCGCGTTCATAATAAATATACGGAAGAAGATTTCGAAAAGAAAATTGAAATAGATGAAGAAGAATTTGATTTAATACTTGAAGATTTTGAACGATCGAAAGATAAAGCTAATTATAATTTTGATTGGTATTTTCTAGAAAGCCATATTCTGTATTACGATGCTAATTCTCTCTATTCATACGCAATGACGAGATATTTACCCACTGGAGAAATGAGATGGTGTAAAAGATTAATATATGAACCATCGGAAGAAAACAGTAATTATGGTTATGTTTACGAAGTGGATTTACGATATACCGAATCAGCGAAAAAGAAATCATTCTATTATCCATTTTGTCCGGAGAAATTAAATCCGAATATTCCACGAGATCAATTATCATCTTATGAGAAAAAAGTTTATCCCTCGAAACCAGATAAAACAGAGAAATTAGTACAAACATTTTGTGATAAGAAAAATTATATTGTTGAGGGAAGAACTTTAGATTTCTATCTTAAAGAAGGAATGGAAATTGTGAAAATCCATAAAAAATTAAAATACAAAAAATCTCCATGGTTGAAACCATATATTGAATTTAATATCGAAAAACGGAAAGAGGCAAAACAGAAAAAAGATTCATTAGGAGATTTCTTCTTCAAGTTGTTAAATAACGCTTTCTATGGAAAGACTTTAGAAAATGTCCGCAATAGAAGTAATGTGAGAATAGTTAATAGTAGGAAATTATTTGAGAAGTTAGCTGGTAAACCAGAATATAAATCTCTGATTCCATTTAATAAAAAATTGTGTGCCATGGAAATGTTAAAAACGAATGTTAAATTCGATAAATTCAATTATATAGGGTTTACAGTTTTAGAACTTTCTAAACTTTTAATGTATGAGTTTGCGTATGATGGATTGAATCAGATTTGGGGATTTGAAAGTGGTAATGTTAAATTACATTATACGGATACAGATTCATTCTTTATCCAAATATATGATACATGGGAAAATATTAAAAATAAATTAGCGCCTTGGGATGATGGAGTGAAATTGGGAAAATTCAAAAATGAAATGGGGGATAATAAAATGATAGATGCGATAATAGCTTTAAAACCTAAGGATTATAGTTTTAAACATTTAATATTAGAGAAAAATATTCATGGAGAAGTATCAAAAAATAAGGGAGTTAGGGATGTAACATTTGAAGATAGGAAAGATATTTTATTTAATAATAAGATAATATTAAAAACAGAAAAACATATCCAATCAAAAAAACATGAAATTAATATTGTTCAAAGAACAAAACAGGCATCATCCGGTTATGATAATAAAAGAAGATATTTTGTAAACCATATAAAAGCTTTTCCTATTGGTTATAATATTAATAATTTAAAAGATAAATATATTTTTATTTAATAACTTATAATTTTTATTTAATAACTTATAACTTTTAACTTTTAACTTTTATACCATTAAGCCATACTACGGTATGGCTTTTTGGTATCCACTTTTTTTTCTTCGAGCTCTCATTTTTGATATAAATAATATGACATTTGAATATTTTATTGCGATTTTGAAAAATATTATGTGTTTTATCGATAAAATATTAAATTAATAGCTATTTCTCGAAAAAAATAGCTGTTTTATCAATAAAAATATTGATTTATTACGGTTTTATTGATAAAATTGCTATTTATCGATAAAAAATATTGAATTTTATATAACTTCGAAAAAGGTGCGAAAAACAGCGTTTTTCTTGGGTTTATGCTATACGCACAAATATATATTACTCCCGGACTATCCCAATAACAACGCCACTCCACACGCAAGGAACCTTTAAAAGGAGAATGAATTGGAATATCATCTATTTGGAATAACATCTATATTCCCTTTGATTTTACCCAGTTCTCTTACTATGAAAGTCATATCCACTAAGATTGTGGATTATAACAGGAACATTTGTAGATGTTTTACATCGCTAATTGCAGTTATTACATGCTGCTCCTTATGGTAACATATTGCGAGCGAGGCATTGCTTGGAAGCGTAATAAATCAAATTTAATTTAATTTAAATAATTAATAATTGCTTAAGTGTAAAATTTGATATTTGGTGCCTTACAACTTGCACATGAGAGAAGGCATAAGTTTGGTTTGGAATTTATTTTCTGTAGAATATTAATTATTTGAATTTGAATTTTTGTAAAAGATACGTGTATGTATTTATATTTCAATGTTTAATTTTTTCAAATCATTCTGATCACAGAAAAAAAAACAGATTGTATCTTGGTTTTAATTTGAGTTTTTCAATACGTTTTTCAAATAATTTGTTATAATTATTTTTTTTCATTAGTAATTTTTGAAATATTTATTTTTTGTACGTTTTACTTCTATCAATGTTATTTTGTGTTTTGGCTTTTTTGAAAACCAGTTATCTGCCAAAAAACGTTTTTATTATTAGTAATTGAATGGAATATTAATTTACAATTTGTTTAAATGTAAAATATCGATTAAAAATAATAAAAAATGTCGAACGGAAATTTATCTTTTTGAATGCTAATATTAAACTCCTCGATATTTTTCGGTGAATGGCAATGGTCTTTGACTTTGTGATTGTCATTTGTGAATGGCTTTTTACACATGTAACATTGTTTTGCCTTGTTCCACTTACATTTTTATTGCCATGTCATTGTCATATTTAGCTTGTGTTGCTGCAACATGTCTTCAATTATGTGGGCATAAGTTTCCATACATTGCATAAAATGTTCTGCTGCATCTGGACCTCTGTATAGGAATGGTTCCTTGTCAATACCCAATGCAAACATACAGTATGATGATAGCTAATAATACTGGTATGCTGTCATACTGCTACGTTGTGGATCCGGATTGCACGTTTGGATTAGGCTTAGAATGGCTTCAAAGTCACAATATATGATAATGGGCACTTTCTGCATCTTTTCATATTCTTTGAATTCGATATAATCTCCCTTGGGAAATTGCGCTCTGATGCAATGATTGTTATTGCAATAGTTCTTGTGCTCCTCGAAATTGATTACGGCTTGAGCCCCATTGAAATGTGTAAAGCATCTTTTACAAATCTCAACCTTTCCTTTTCATCATCATTACTTTTGGTGGTTGAATTAAAAGAAATCGAAACAATTTGGTTTTAGAATATCGAAATGCAGGATGGTGGGTATTCTTTCTTATTTTTTTGACGACCGAATCACTTCTCATTTAATCGCGCGTGGGTAAAATGGTGGCCTGATTCAGAATGATGATTAGTTATCCGAATTCGGTAATTTAATTTTTACCATTGCTTTTCTCCACCGTTCCGTTTGCCAGAGAAAGCACTGTGGTTCCAGGAATCTTCTCCGAATTCGTCGGTGCTCGTACTCTCATCCAGTTCAAACTCACAATCGCCCCGTTTTAATAATAATTATTATTTAAATAATAATTCACGAAAGTAATCTTGTTACTTTACAGTCCCGTTATATGAATTTCGTGCATAAAATATACTTTGATTAATTCAATATTACAGTTTTTTTCACCTAAAGAATTGTTTTGAGCTTCTATGTACTCTAATAAATGTGTACAATTTAAGTTTATATTATTATGAACCCAAAGGATTACTGTACATGTATCCCAACATATTCTCTCTCCAAAGGCTTGAATGATTCATTTCGAACAAAGTATAAATAATTTAATGTCACAAATAATTTATCAATTAATACAAATTACCATGACAGATAATTATGTAACATTTCATAATATAAAGCAAATTATTTTTTAAAAAATTTATAAAAAAGAGGTAATGGATTCTGTAGTCAAATAAATTCCTTCTTATTCTCTTTTGTCATAATACAAATTAACAAAAAAATTAAAGACAAAAATGATGTGGCAGTTACAAAATTAAACTAAATTTCAAAAATAAACAAAAAACGAATTATTTGATTCTTAAGACTCTTAAGTTAAGAGAATTAATTGTATTCTTTTCTAAAAAATGTTTTAGAAATGAAATTGAAATGAATTCAATTCCAAATGAAAACGAACAATAAAATATTTAAGTGGTTAAAATGAAACATTTGAATTTCAGTTTCATTTAGTGCAGTGGTTCTCAACGTGGGCGACATCGCCCCCAGCGGGCGTTTTCAAATTTCCAGGGGGCGTTAGGGGGACGATTAGATGAAAAAAAGTGTTAGGGGGGCGTTGGGATGAAAAAGGGCGTTATGGAGGCGATGGTAAGAAAATTTTGTATTTAATGACCAATGATTTATTTCGTATATCATATAATGTAGATCATTCAAATGAGTAACTTTAAAAAATAACCATTGAAAATCTTCTGTACTCAGTTAGTACAATATTCAGTCAGCTATTCGGAATTTGATTTTATTGAGTCATCAATTGACAAACGGAAATCAATGTGCCTTCTGTGTCAAAAATTATTTTCCAATAAATCTATGAAACATAGTCGTCTAAAAGAAAATTTGCAGACTATAAATGCTGATAAGAAGGATAAGCCAATTGAATATGTTAAGAATCTTTGAGAGAAATTTCAAAAAAAATCAACGATTTCTGTAATGTTTAAAAGAACAAGTGGGAAAGTTGATGACGATTTGAGTGCCTCATATAGTATTGCAGAACGTTTTGCTAATGGTACTGTTCAAAGGCTTATTGACGAAATGGATGATGATGTTAAGCTACAGCTTCTTGAAAAACTCCAACCCAAAATCTTTCTCTGTAGATTGATGAGTCAACTTTACCAGACAACTATGTTTTAGTACTAGACTTTGTGAGATATTTTGATGAAGATTTTAGCTTAGAGAAGAGCTGTTTTTTGCTGATACACTAACCTACGATACTAAAGGAGAAACTGTATTTAATTTGGTGATATCACTTTTCTTTAAAAATGATATTCCCTTAATGAACATAATTGTTTGTGCAACAGATGGTGTACCTTCTATGACTGGCCTTATCAGGGTTTTACAACCTATTTAAAAAGGAAAGTTACAGACATTTTTAATTGTGCGATTAATAGACAGGATGTTGTTGCTAAAAATCCTAGTCCACAGTTGCATGATTCCTTAAACATAGTCATAAAAGCTGTTAGCAAAATCAAAATTCATACCTAGAGTGATCGAATTTTTCCTCGATTTTGTGAGAAAAATGATGAAGGACATATTAAGCTTTTACTGCATACTGATGTACGTTTGCTTTCTAAAGGAAATTGTCAATATTGCTTTATTGAGTTGTTTGACACTATTCTGGTATTCTTTGAAGAAGAGAATAATTTTGACTTTTGCAATGAGTTGAGAAGAATCAAGAATGATGTGTTTTACCTGCCTGGACTATATCAAAAGTTTAATGAAATGAACTTGCAACTTCAAGGCAAGATGATAACACTTATTGATTGCAAATGAATAATTTTTGCATTCACCAAGAAGCTTGATTTTATTCCATCAGAACATTCTTAGAAAGGAATTCTATAATGTTCCTAAGCTTGATTCTTTAATAAACGAATTATTGATAAAAGATGTTGAACGCTATGGTAATCATTTGCTGGCGTTAAAGAAAGATATGGAAACTCGCTTTTATGATATTATTGCAATAAAAATTGAATAATGGATGACTGATCCTTTTCAGGTAAAACTTTCTAATGTTGAAATTGAACTACCGGAGGAGTTGCTAAAATTACAGAATGATGAAAGGTTTCAAATAAAAAAACAGCAATGGAGGACTGAAGAATTTATGGCAAAAATTATGAATGACAACTCTGTATCCTAGATTATTGTCTCAGATGCATTTGCTATTTCTTGCACTTCCCTCAACGTATCTAGTGGAGGCGTGTTTTAGCACTGTAATGAATCTGTTGAACAGAAAAAGAAAGTTTGGATATTATCAACAGAGGAGATCTTCGTCTTGCATTGACTCAATTGAAGTAGGATATAGATAACCTTGTCAAAAAACATCAGGCCTAGGGTTCTCGTTAAATGCTATATAAAGTTCTGTTTAAGTTACGAATATAAAATATCACTTTGTTTACAATTTTAAAGTTTATATAGAAAAATTGTGAATTTAAATCATTTCTTCTTTCATTTGTTGCAGATATTTTTGCTGAAGAATATTTTTCAACTAAAACTATTTTTTATAAAAAATTTGAAAATATTTTTTTGACAAATAGTTTTACTTTTAATTAAGAAGTTATTTAAAATGTGATAACCTGGGGCATATACAATCGTTTTTTTTCTTTTGTGTGAGTTTTTATGTTGAATTTGAATTTATTTGTTGATTCACTAATTTTTTGTCATCTCTTTTTTCTTTGGAAGAAGAAGAATTTTATTTGAAGAGAGGGTTAAAATAGATTTCTATAACTCGATTTGTTCAATTTTTGCAAGGTATATCACGGGACATTATTACGAACTAAGGCTCGATACTAGTTATTAAAAACACTAATATGCTTTTCGACACTTATTTTTATCACAACTTGATTTGTCGTCAGGAGAAATAATTTTGCGAAATTAATAGATGTGAAGTTAAAAAAAGCAGAAATTGGATTAGAGATTTTAAATATCAAGAAAAATCAGATAGACTACATGAAATTTTCTACACAGTTGATGAAAAGTTGAAGAACGTAGTCTAAGAAGAGAGTTGAAGTACCAAGAAAATGCTGTCAATGAAACTCAACATCAGTGTTTATATAGCCCACTCCAAATTGAAATACATGCTTATCAGAAAACTGTGCTCCAGATTTGTACCCTAATCCTCGTCTGAGGAAATGATGGAAAACCACTTGCATAGAAGTCAGAACAACTTGAACTTATGAGACGTGCATGGTATTACTTTTCTGGCAAATGTAATTGAAGAGGATGCAACCCAATTCAGTATGTATTTGCCGAAAACAAAGCTTAAGTCACCAGAGTGAAAACTGAATAGAGAGAAGCAATCTTTAAAGATGCAAATTAAAAAAGTATGGACGAGAAATGATGCTTTCCATTTTCTTATAAAGGATCATAAAGGTGTTATTCTCTCGGATTTCGCAGATAAAGGCATCATCATCAACACTGTTTATTAAGGCCAACTTGTGGCAACCACCAGAAAGAATAAAGTAAAGCAGAATAACAGGCCACTATCATTTCTCCTTGATAATGAGCCAGCGTACACAGCGGGCATTGTCTTGCCAAAATTCAGTCCAAAATTTGTGTGAAATTAGTAGTGATTTAGGTCTTTTTGGGATGTTTTGTTATTTGTTCGTTCGAAATTGTTCTGCTTACGTCTGATTTTACTGTTATATTTATAACAGCAATTTTTCAACTGTATTTCTAAATTTTCTCGTGGCCGCTTCCTATTGGCCAGCGATGGTGATTTTCAATTCTTATTTGCTGGGTTGCTGGTCTCCATGTGGTATGTTTCCAAACAAGAACCGCTTTTTCACCGATGATTAATGATTATTCATCGTGTGATGTTATTTTCGGAATAAAGTATGATTAACGTAAGTTGTTAATTAACTCTCTTTGTATTTTTAATTAATTTTCTAATTTTCCAGGAGTCATATCTCGGCTGAGGGTGTTCCGATTTTTCAACTGGAGCTACTCAGGGAATCTACTCATGGAGATCTATCCGGAGATGGTCGGATGGCCTTCTAAGTCAACTGGATACTTCGGTAACGCTCTTTATTATTTTTTTGTCTCGTTATTAATTAACTCTTTATTCTTTCAGGGCTTATAATGTCCCTCTAGCTCGCATAATCTTTACACGGGTTATTCTAACGGATGTGCCTTACGGAGACTTATCTAGGAAGTGCCGGATGTATGATTTCTTTTATCGGATAAGTTTCTATTCAACTTTGTCTGTTTTTCTTTATGTCATGCTTTAGCTTCTACGATATTTGCATACTCTATCAGTTTACAACGAGATCTGATGATTTCGGGGTGCATCCTAAAGTGCATAATAATATGATACAATTTTAAATTTTATACTGTTACACAAAATTTAAATGTTAAGTTTTATATTCGAATCCAAAATTAAAATTTACTTTATTAATTTTAAAGTAAATCTTTTTATCAACTCTATATTAAATTTCAATAACATATCGTAAAAATTTATATTTACATTTAATTAAATGTGTTTAAATTCTGTAAATCTTATTTTAACAAAATCCTTATTAATTTACAAAATATTTTTTTGATTATTTAACTTGACAGATTTTAAAATTCAAAATTTTTATAATTCTTCATACTATCCAAATAAAGGCATTCTATTGATAAAATATTGTCTATTCTTTGTTTATGTTGAACTTGCTTTTAATTTACCTCTCACATTTGTAATATGTCACATTTTAAATTCTATTTGAACCATATGAATCACAAAACATTAAAAAATCAATCGATCAACGTAGTAAGAGAGACAATTTCAAAACGAAAATAAAAATACAAAATACAACACACACACCGCATCATTCAAAATATTCTCGTAGTTATGAAACTCTGTCATAATTCAGTAAGTGTATTTTTCACAGATATTGAGTGCCAAAAACAGAGAACAAATGAATGTCTATGTTCAAAAAAATTAAAATTACATAAACATTAATGATTGAAATGTTATTTCATTGTTCGATCATTCAAGGATTGCCGTACCTGTTCCATTTATATTGAACCGAGTTCAATCGTTTAGGTAATGCACTTTCCACAAATTTAACCATCACACAAGTTTTGAGGACTTCGTCAAAATAAACCGATTTGCTTGAAGGGACATTGAGGCTACTGTTATCAATAAGGACAAAAAGTCATTAATGTGAACACAATCAAGAAATAATCTTACAAAATGGCGCATTCTCCGAATGACTCTACAAGATCACTTCGTATTACAGTCTGATCATAACATCCTTCTTCGTCATCGTTATTAAATATTGGCATCAGATCTTTGATGAATCTCTTTGAATCAAGCTGATAATGCGTATCCTCTACACAAATAAATTGATGTATTGTACTACAGGAAATATCGTTAAATTCATAATTATGTAATTCAACGCAGTCTTCTCCCAATTTAAAGCTGTCTGGTTCCCCTAATCGCCAATAAGAAGTATTCTTTAATTCAGATCCATCAGCAAAGATCCAACCAGAGGTGTTACTATATCTTTCATTTAACAAATCATTGAGACCAATGAAGTAAACATTGTCAATGGTAAGGATATTACAATTAAATATAATCGGTAAGTCGCTCTCTATAACAAGCCGACCCCCCTTGTTGAAACAAGTCGTCCAAGCGTCGCAGTAGTTCATGCTTATTGTGGAAACATTGACGCAGAGATGTCCACAGGTCGTGAAATCATTCGAACAAATCGTCTGTGACAAATGTCGATTCTGGGAAATATAAATTAATAAATAAAATAATTTAAAAGTAAACGTCAATGAATTCATTTCATAATTGATAAAATAAAATAAATAAAATTGAATAGAAATAAATCCAGATAAACTTATTGACGATGATATTTTGTCTGTCCTTCTTTATCGAATCAGCTTCCTTTCTTTCATCAAATCAGTTTCCCTTAAAAATACAACTATGACCCTTTTGGTGTTCTCATATTCTTTCAAATATAAATAATAAAAATTTGTTTCAATATTTCGAAATTTAATTATTATAAAATTATTTTTTTATTGTTTTAATAATTTATTTTATTTTTTATTATATTTATCATGCCGAAACATGGGTGAAATATAAATATTTATATACATACAAATTCGGTTTCTCAAAAATTTATTTACTGTGAGTAATATTTTAATTTATGAATGCTGTGAAATCCTAATTCCAATAACAAGTTGGAAAACGGTATTTTATTGTACTAACATCCTTCGGTCGTTCAAGTAGAATTTGTGTTATTACAAGTTCAAGAAATAATAATTATAACGATAAAATTTAAATTATTATTTTGAAATAATGATTAATGTTAAAATGTAAAAGTAGTACGAAACTGATAGAAAATATATTTCAAATATTTTAATAAAATGATTTTTAGAAAATTAAAGTGAATAAAATAGATAGTAAATTAATTAGAAAAAAATAATAGATTATTTTTGCAATATTTTAATAACTTTTATAAAGATTACATTGAAAAAAATTGAACGAGTTTTAAAACAATAAATATAAATTAAAAAAAATTCAAATAATAAATTTTATCATAAATTAATAGAAACTTTGTCCGAATAATAAAAAAAGATAAAAATATCAATTAAAAAAGACGTTAAATAGTTTCGGCTCTATTGAGTGAAGCAACAAGCATAATAAATTTTGGGTAATTGAGATGTCATAAGTTGTTGCGTCAAAACTAAAATACTCCTCAGCATGAACATGACCAGTCAAATCAGGGACGTGTGGGTATCTGGTAGAAGTAGCGTCAAAAGTTCGGTCAGATAAATCACCGAGGGGCGGTGAGTAGTGGAAAATGTATGTTCTCCCTCATCCCCCCTGGGGGGGTCCCCGTTACCATGGCAACGGTTAGCAGTTACCGTTGTTACCACGGCAACTATCGCGGTTACCATGGCAACGATCGCGATCACCTTAGCAACGGTCACGATCACCATAGCAACGGTCACGATCACCTTAGCAACGGTTCCGATCACCCTACCAACGGTTCCGGTTCACTTGGTGATGGTAAACAAGGTCATGGTTACCATAGCAACGGTAACCAAGGGGCGTTTTTCATTAGCAACGAATACTATGATCTAAGGCGGTTGTAACCATGGTAACGGTTTCCGTGTCCATAGCAACCGTGACCCCATCACTAAGGACCGTAGAAAAAGTGCTAATCGATCACTGCATAGTGCCTAGAGGTGCTAATCGATAGTGCACATTTTGCCGCACATTTCTAATGTACTAGCACAGTGATAGATAGAAACCCATAGGTACATAGTCGGAATATGATCTTAGATTCTTGAAAAAATCAATACATAGTGCTTTTTCGAACGTATACACATTATGTATGCAAATATTATATAATATATGTATGTATTATATTATGATATTATACTATGTTATCTGCTAATATAAACAAAATCATGACATACAGTATATATACGGTACACTAAACTATGGACAATACTACAATTTTTGTAGTTGAACCACGAATAGACATAATTATTAAAGAAAATGAGGATGAAAGTGAGCAAATAGACACTTCATTTCCAGGAGGGCTTTGCGTATGCAATTATCTTGATGAGGTAGCAAAACGTGAAGAAGTTACACCACTCTTGAATTCAGACAATGAGGATGAAAGTGAACAAAAGGACGATGAAATTGAGCAAATAGACAATTCAAACAAAAAAGGTCCTTGTGTATGCGATTATCTTGATGAAGTGTTTACAAAGGAAGATATTTCGCGATTTTTGAATTTAGACATCGAGGATGATATTAAGAAACTTGATGATTATTAAAAGTTGTTGATAAAAGTTGTATTGTTGTGTTAATAAGTCTTGTTATAAATTAGTTTTAACTCTATAAACAAAAACAGGCTAATACATAGGTTAAAATGGATTTAGAAGCAGAAATTAAACGTCTTACTAATGATATATGTAATGGTAAAATTGATTGCATACAATTCCTTAATGAAATATCACGTTTTCAACCTTTGACCAAAGAAGATTACATAGAACTTGTTGTGCGAACCATGTGCATTAAAGATATTAAAACTGAATTGAGAAATAAGCAGAGGAATCTTTTACTTGTGTGCAGCATTCTAACAGGCTCACTTGTAATATTATTATCAAGATTTGTACGTTAATAAATAGTTTTACGTGTTATTGATGTTATAAATAATTTATGTTAAAACATATACAATGTGTGGATAATACCAACACATTTTGTACGTTTTATAAACAAAATGAGAGCATACACATACAATTAAAAATGAATCTCAACAACAATGCTGTATTTCAGGTAGTTGGACCAAGTGGTAGTGGAAAAACTTATTTTGTATGTCAGTTATTGCAAAGAAATGACTTGTTTAAAAACAAGTTTAAACGAATTTATTGGCATCAAGGCGGAGGAGGTGAACGTGGACTAACTAAATATGAATTTTGTAAATTAAAATGTGTTAAGATCATCAGTGGATTTGATGAAAACTGGTCTTCGCGTCTCCAAAAGGGAGATGCTACTGTAATTGATGATCTTTTCCAAGAGACAAATAAGGAGAAAGATTTTACCAATTTATTTACAAAAATTGCCAGACATAAAGAAGTGACGGTTATATTCATAACTCAAAATCTTTTTCATCAAGGAGGTAATCATCGAACGAGGAATTTAAATGTTCATTACTTGGTAATATTCAAGAATCCTCGAGATAAAACTATAGCTGATTATGTAGCTAGACAAGCGTTTCCTCTTGATAAGAAGTATTTTATAGATCATTCATGGATGCAACATGTAAACCATATGGATACCTTTTCAGAGATTTTACTCAAGAATGTCCTGATGATCAACGACTAAAAATAAATCTATTTCATACTAAATACATTACATTGTATAAACAAAAGTTATGATGTGAATATATTAATTATGAATTTTACCAAAGTATTTGTTAAAATCAACCCAAAGAGGGTTTCTAAAACGAAATCGAAGGAGTTAAATGTAAAAAAATCCAATAAAGTTTCTTTAATGCAACCAAATAATCAAAATTCTATCTATGAAACTATAGCAAAAGTAATGGCTGCACGAAAATACATTGAGAAAATACCACAGACATGGAGACTAGTATAAACAGTATATATTACAGTTAGATTTGTTAGATGATGATGCACATTTCTAGAAGTATTCCATATTTTGAAGCATTATTAAAAAGCGGAACAAATAGATGGGATCTATTACATAAGTTCGCAGCATTTGTACAGAAGGATTTCATTGAAGTTCTGATGAATATTGTGTCTGATAATGTAAAAATTAGAAATTGCAAAAGGTCTTTGAAGAAGTATCAAGATAAATTGCTAAAAATGTTCAAGGCAAGGGCATTAAAAACAAAACTACATATTCTTAATCAAAGATTTACTATATCACCTACAAAATCAAAGACAAATTATTTTGGTGCAAAAGTATTACATGAAATAGAGAAACAAAATCAGCAAAGGAATCAAGACGGTGATGGTTTCGTATGGACTTCTTTAATACAATTCCTTCAATGACTTGCCAGTTTTATTGTTCCAGCAGTTGCGAGTGGAGCTATATAATATGGTACGAAAAATGTATTAGATGCCATTGAAAATGGTTCTAATGTTAATAAACAAATATAAACGGTAATTGAATTAGTATATAAACGCTCGATATGGGCTCAACGTCTTCATTTCCTAATCTAGCATTGAATATTAAGTGCAACTGTTGTGTTGATGGAAAAGATATGGTTCAACCCCGAAGACCCAGCTGGTTTTGGAAGCGTATCAAAAATGGCAAAGGCATCAAAGACCAGCAAGATGGAAGCAGACAATTGGTTGATACAGCAGTTGGCATACAGTCTCAACAAACCATTATTGAAGAGATTCCCGACGAAGAGGTACTTATCGAAGTCAGTGAAGTCACTGTTGCTGAACTACCATCCATTGAAAAAGTTCGTGTCACATCACATAGCACAAAGCTTAATGTGCGCAGAAAACTAGGCAAATGTCAGAAAAATGGGTCGTCTCTCAAGATAATCGATTTGAGGCGGGCAAACGTCCAGATCAAGTTCAACAGTAGTTTGTGGTCAATCAATCTATTAAATTTTTTCTTCCCATTAAATTTGTAAAATTTAATAAATTTTAAATTTTAAAACTATTATGAAAACCAATATGGGCTTTCGAACATTTATTTTCAGTACAATTTGAATTTTCCTTTCGACAACTCTCAACCAAGCTTTCAGAGTTTGACATCCTTCTAAATTGATAAGTTTTTGTTTGTTTTTTAATAAACAATTATTCGAACAAATTTTCATTATTTTCAGATTTTATTTTTAAAGTTCTAAATTTATAATTTTGATAATAATTTTATCTACATATTAATTTTATTTAAAAATGATTTTATTTAAAGAAAGAACATTTATTTAAATTAAAACTTAGTTAAAACTATTTACTTTATTTAAATTTTTAATATTAAAATTTAAAAAGATTTAATATTTTAAAAGTTTTTTTAATATCTTATGTTGAAATTTAAAATGCAAACTGTTGCGGACTTTGGCTTTTGACTGACGCTACATTCCACCTGGATGTTGTGTGTGTGTAGTTTTTGTTTCGAGTCTGTGGTCTGGATGTTGTGTGTGTGTAGGTTTTGTTTCTGATCTGTGGCAATTTTGTTTTGCCTACAACTACTGTTCTTTTATTCTCTTTCGTATGTTTTTTTGTGTGTCGTGTTTATAATTATTTATAATTCAATTCGTAATATTGCCTATGGCAATATTATGAATTCGGATGATCAATAAAATTGATCACAAATAAATTTTCAATTTATATTTTGAGAGACAGCAGTTGTCTTTTGCTAAATTCTCTTAACAATTGTTGTTTGGAAAATTAATTTTTCCGTATCGAATTACTGTCGGTGAATTGACTAGTTCACCTTGACCCACATCGGATATGGAGACATCCAAATCTTTCACTTAATCTTTTCCGGTGTAGTAACGAAACAGATTGGAAAATCGTCGAAGAAACAATCCATCGCCTAGACTGTACAGAAAATTTCCCCCATCATTATCGAAAGGACATTTCGTAGATAAAGTAACTATCATTTTACATGTAAATAACATTGTGATATTTATTTTTTTCTTTTCTCTTGTATCTCTTTGTGATATAGTGATTCCTTTCGCAACTTTAGACTCCTTCCGTTTGTTTGAATAATTATAGTTTTAATCATTTATATTTTCTTTTTGTTCAATGTATCGAATACGAGGTTACATAGAAGAGTTAACGAAGTTCTTTGACCACATTAACTCGTTTCCGTAATACAAATTATGCTCGAATAATTATTCATCGTTAACATCCAAAATATCAATTTTCCACCTGGGTGGGAGAAACATATTTCGAAATACTAAACTCAACATACCAATTTCAAAATACCAAATTTAAAATATTCCTCACATCCCCCTCGATTTAAATGGCTTTAGCCATTCTACATTTCTTATCAATATTCTACCAGAATTTAATTGTATCTCGTAACTTCTTTCATGTTGTCGGTTCTTCATTGTGGCTGGGCCCATATATCGATCATAATCTTTCGATACGTTTTCTATCTTTAGAAGCCAATTATCTTTATCTCCAATTCGGAATACTCGTTTCGTCCTTGATGTGTTTTTATTCATTTCCATGTCGATTTTTTTCACCGGTGTTTTTCCACCAATGTCTTAGTTTCCTACCAAAATTTATTTCTGCTAGAGATATCCCTGTGGTTGCCTGAATTGTGCTATTTAGCATAAACTCTATTTCTGGCAGGATTTCTGTTCTCTCTATTTGGACCTCGTCTTTCATCCATATATTCGTGGTATCTCTAATTGTTCTAAATTGTCTCTTCACAATCACATTAGCATTGTGGTGGTAAGGACGGGAGTATACTCAACTTTAAATCTATTCACTGTCTCTCTAAAAAGTGCTGACTTGAATTTCTTCCCCTATCTCCATGGATTTCTTTTGGTGGTCCGTATTTCCAAATCCATTTGTCTAGTAATACCTTCCGTGCGGGGATGACAGAGCATGCGCAATGTAGTTGCATCACAATGGTGTGATTTCGAGGTTTTCAGGTCGAGAGGAACAATTTAATTTTACCTTACTTAGTTCACTAGTAGTTAGCACAGGCAATTTTTTTGTTGCAGACCGAAAATTCGGAGATTTAGAAACTGCATTACTGTTTGTTTGAACTGACATATCTATTTTGAAATTATCACACGAATCAATATCCATGTTTTCAGAAATGAAACTCTCATTTTCTTAACTCAAAAGGCTACTTATATGACCCATTGATCCACTTTTAGATATTCGTTTGAGATAAGATTTGTCAAAAGACGAGGAATACAAAGAACTTTCTGTTGATAGGTTTGGATTTGATATAACTGTTTCTCTATTTATTGGCGATAATGATACAATTTCAATAGAATACGGTGCTGATTTGGAATTTTGGCGGTTATTAATGAAGTTGCTTTTGAAGAGAAATAGTTTTCACATCTGAATAGTTTGCATCTGGAGTGAGGAAAAAAATCTTGATGTTAATCAACACGATATCTACCACTTTGTGAGAAGTTGCGTTTTCAAGGATGTGAGGAATGTTTTAAATTGTGTGTTGATATTGTACATGTTGTGTGTTGATTCGGATTGTGCCTCTCCTACACAGATGAATGATTGATATTTTCTTTGATTCTTACTAATTAAAAATAATTTAATTTAATGTTAAAGTAAAAAGATTTAAAATAATTTTTGAATGTATTATTTATTTTTTAATGTAATTTAAAATTTTGATATATTAATTTAATATGTTCTTTTTTAAAAATGTTTAGATTTAATTTCAACCAATTAGATTCTTCATAATTAATAATTTTTATTAACAGATTTTCATTTATTGAAAATAATTAGTTTGAACAGAGAAATAAATTGATCAAGAGAGATGTCAAATAGTGAATGCGCTTATGATAATAATAAATGTTGCAAAACTCATATTGATGTTGTTAATAAAGTTAAGTATTTGATATAAGTTAAGTATTGTTAAGTATAATGTTAAGTATTTAGATTTTAATTCATAAGAACCAGGATTTAGTTTTAAATCTAAAAAGGTTTTTCCATCATTTTTTGAAAATCTAAAATTTTAATTTTCTTTTGTAATATTATCAATTGTGTTATAAGAAGAAAACAACATTAATCCTAGTTCATAGGTCAATTCTTTATCTAACACTAAAGGAACATGATATGTTGTTCTAAAATCTAATTTATCTGAAGATAATTTTATTGTTCTAGAATATTTAGTTGAAGTTATATTTATCATTTTTTTCATTAAATCTTTCATATTCTTTAGTAATACTTTTTAAAAATCTTTTTATATTTTTTAGTTGTTTTATTATTTTTGTTTCTAACAATCTTTTCAAAGTACTATTAACTTCATCAAAAGTATTATCATGACCTACTTTCTTTGCTGTTAATAATTTTCTTAATTTTATAAATAACAATATCGGATTTAAGTTTTCAAATATCACATTTTCAAATTTTCCTATTCCTCATCCATCAACATCAGAATTTGGTTCTTCAATAAAAGGACCCTTAATTTGTTTCTTGAAATTTTCTATATAATTTCATTTTGTTTTACTTAAATTAAGGTGTGATACTAATGTGATACTTTTCGGAGTTTTGGCGGAGTCCTTTTTCAGGATTCTATTCAAAATTACTTCCAGTAATTTCGACTGGTGATCTCCACTATCGGCTTTGATCCTGCTCATGACGCCACTGTTGTGAAAGAGAATATCCAACTAAGAAAAATATATTTGAATTAACAGTTTACAATAATAATTATTAAAACAACACACACATTAAAATACATTAATATTTACATAATTATTCCACACTTAAATTAAGGTGTGATACTAATCTTAAATAATCTCTAACAGCATCATTATTTTTACTTTCTTTACCACAAATTAAATTTTTTAAATCATCAGTAAATTTAAAAACCCCTTCTTTATGATAACTCTCATGAAATTTTGTGTAATTAATTAGAGATGAATACTTTAAATTGTTTGAATATGTAAAAGTATGGGTGCTGTATGTTGATTTAAGTATGTTGAATTTAGAATGGTGATTCTCCCACCCAGATGGAAATTGGCATTTTTTATTTAAATTTAAAGTGATTGAGTATTCGAACACAATTAAAATAATCATTTTATAAGTTCATATTTTTAATTTCACAATTAAAATTAAGTTTAATAATTTTTAGTAAAAGTTAAATTAAATGCATTTTTAATAATTTGATGTCATTTTTATTATTTTGGGATTTATTGAAAAATGGTAAAAATTATTATTTTTAATTAATATTTTTAGAGGTTAAATATTTAAAAAAAATTTAGAAAAGTTGTTCGAATAATCATGATTAAAAACAAAAATAAGAAAACCAATTAGAACGATGACAAACGATGAAAGACTTTATGAGAGTCATAATGACTCTAAATGTGATTGTAATAAAGATTTAGAGTATATGAGTGTGTGTGTCAATGTGTGCATGACCTTCATACACATGGCTTGTTGAAATCGCTGGTTTTTCAAGTCGCTAATTTAGTTACAAAATGTAAATCTTACAAATATTTCAAGAAATATTATTTATTTATATATTTATTTATTTATTATTTCACAGGAAATATTTACGGAAAGAAAAACACACGAGTAATTACGTGATAAAATATAATGGGCAGAGATATATTGGGCATTGATCTAGGATTATTGAAGGTACAAATGTGACGGGGGGCTGGAAATAAATGAAGGGGCTAACTATTATTTTTACTCATATTGGCCAATGATTTAGATATAATTAAAATATAAAATAAGTATTGTATAATTTATTTATTTCGGCGCATCTCCAAATAAACATCGTTGACGTGAATCATTTAAATTAATTTATTTTTAATTAATATTATGTTTGAAAATTAATATATAATAAAATGAGTTTCCAGGCATTATTAGAATTACTAATATTATTTTATTTTTCGAGAAATAGTTAGAGAACCCCTCAGATGTCTTCGCTCCCCCTATAATAATAATAATAATATTTTTTTACAAGCTTTTATTACATTTCATTTGTTTGTCTGTCTGGATGCATCAAATCTTGCGATCAAAAATTCACCCACATCCCGTTCACCTAGCGACATGAAACTTTCAGGACTGATGTATTCTAGGGGAAAATACACTTTTTCACTGTCACTGCTCATCTACCGCCTTTAGTTTGGCTGCAAAAAGTAATTAAAGTATCGTTCTCGCGTTTTCCTGAGTAGTAGGCTTTGAAATTCGCTACATCTAAATGCAAATAGAAAGCGAGTTTTCGCCTAGTAGGCATTGATAATGCAGTCAAAAATGTGGGAAGTGGGTGAAATAGATACAGAACCGCAAAAATATGACAAATTATAAAAAATTGTACACCAAAATGTTTTTTAGTATGATTATACTTATTTTAAAATAATACTATTCGAAAATATTGAAATGAATTTTTCAAAAACGAGTTTTTATTGTTTATTATTATTATGAAGAACACTAAGATGATTTCCAACACTTTTATTGGCATCAAAACTCGAATCACCTCCAGGACAGTTCTCCACAACACTTTCGTAGTGAGACATCGCTCTTGATTGATACATTAACATTCTATTTTTAAACCTCAAATTATTCGAACAAATTGATAGTATAAATTCTTACTAAAATATATTAAAATTATTTTCAAATAAATTTTAATTCATTTTAAATATATTATTTTTATTAAATAAAAATTCATGTTACAGTCCACTATTGAAATACTTTAAATCACATTCAAATGGATTTTTAATATTTTTTTAATTTTTTACATTTCGAAATTATCCGGATAATCCGACGGTTCAAAACATTCAAAATATAAATGTACCATCTTCTCAAGTTACACATAATAAAGTATCGGAGCCTCATTAGACACATCGCTGAATGAGAAAGAAAATCATCAATTGTTTTCTTTGAGTTTCGTTCTTAGAGCAGGAGGCAGTGAGACCTGTTCTCTTCCAAACAATGCTCTTTCGTCTGCTCAAAAATTCCCTTTGTGATGAAAGCCAAATCTAAGGTCGATAGAAAATTACTTTGCAGCGATTGTTAAATAAAATGCAAATATATTACATCGAGATCAGGCTCTCAGTAGGTCATCTTTTTCTAAAACCATTTGCGGTGGTCACTGTTCTGGATCTGTGAAAAAAATTTAAAAAATATCAAAACAATGGGCGTATTTTAGGTACCTAAAATAACAATTAAATTAACTTTGTATTCTGTAAATGTCTTTGTTTTGCTGCTTTACTGTTCTGCTGGGTTGCAAGATAAAAATTAATGTTTTTAAAAAGAAATTATCTAAATTATGTTTTGAGTAAAATAAAGAGTTCAAAACGATTCATGCCAGTGTCCGAGCTCTGTTCGGGAATGGTTAGGTCCAAATGTGTGATGGTCCATTAAGTTCCATTGCTTCCAAATGGAAACATGAACTTTTTAAATTTAAATAGCAGATTCCTTGAAGTCTTATTGTACCAATGTTCCAATCTTGGAACATTTTTATAATGAATCAATCAATATTTTATCAGATTTTTTTTATTTCTATTTTTTTTAAAATTGCACTAGAGTTAAATTTCAAACCACATCAACGAATTATAAAAAAAATTAATCTCTCAATCGAAGTTGCTGCTGCTTTGAATATCGAAGATTTAACAAATTCTGTTGTGTATTGCTGACACGGCGGCCTCATGGTCCACAAATCGGTATTTAGACCCATCAAATAATCTGTTGTGAAAGATTCGATAGGTCAATTGAGGAATCCGATAAAATAGATTAGGGAAATTAAATTTTTTAACAGAATTTGCTAAATCTTCTAATATTGTTTGAAAATGTGAAAGGGTTCCATATTTTAAACGGTAGATAATTATTGATTTCTACTTTGAAGAGTTGGATGATTATCTCAGTCATGTTTGCGCTAATAAGACCGTTTTCATTGACAACAAACACAATTATCATTATTAAAAAGTGGAATCGGCAGAAGAATAAAGTATTAAAGAAGGTGTCATCTAACTAGTTATAATCAATGAATGTAACTGTACAACGTACTATTTCATTAAATACCTCTAGAAAATGATGGAGAAATTCAGTCTGTTCAATGATGACTGTCTCAGAGGGGGTACATCCCAATGGGCCAGGTTGCGCACGAAAACCCTCTCGAACTTAACTGTTTTATTAACAGTGACTCCATAATTTTCGACTTGCTATCCTTTCAACAAGTATTTGAAAACGGTTGCTTCCACTTACGTTCAAAGAAGAAGTCGACGAGTCAATCAAAGAATGGTATACTAAGAAAAATAAAACTTTTATAATAAAAATACTTTAATAAATCTATATTTTATTTCCATAAAACTGAGTTTGTTTCAAAATACTTGCTCCATCCCAAATCGTAACAAATAAGACCACTAAACTCCCTCCTATCCAGAGTGATGAAAGAACGTAGTCTTTCCAATAACTCAATATTTGTTTCCCCGGCATCCTTAAAGTAGTGAAATATTTCTAAAAATATAAAAATTATGTTTTCTTTATGGTGTTTTATAAAAACAGAAGTAAAATTTTTTCCTAGTTTATGAAAACTTTATTTCCTCACTGTTGGAGAATCGTGACATATCGTATGGGTCGGGTACTTTTTGCTCTCAAATAAGAGAATTTCGGCCAGATTCTCATGGAAAAGGTAAATATTTTTTTAATAAAAATAATATTGACAACAAAAAATAGTATTTTAATATAGGTTTTTACAAGTCAAAATTTTATACCAAGAAATACTCGAAAACGCGTAAGACTTCAGGGATTTAAGAAACATATTCATTGTAAAGGGATATATTAGCAAACACATATTTTAACATATTACGATCGGAACATTACTTAGAATTGTAATCAATTAAGTTTAATTTAATTTAATTAATTAATTAATTTAATCAATTGTATTTAATTAGAATTGTAATCCAATTAAGATAAAAATTATAATGGTAGTAAAATTTTATATTTCGTGCCTTGCAACTTGCGAATGACGAGAATGCATTGGTTTGGTGTGAAATTTGTTGAAAAATGAAATATATATATATATATATATATATATATATATATATATATATTACTGAGTCTTGTGAACGCA